>PVIC010006144.1:0-55110 GCA_004025085.1 Thryonomys swinderianus | reverse complement strand
AAGAAAGAAAGAAAGAGGAAGGAAGGACAGACCAGCAAAATCAACACAGAACACTAGAAATGTAGTTAAATTAGACGGGAAAAAGTTAATGATTGAGGAAAAAAATTTTGCTGGGAGTGATGGCGCACACCTATAATCCCAGGATTTGGGAGGCAGAGGTCGGAGAATTGCCATGAGTTCAAGGCCAGCCTGGGTTACATAGTAAATTCAGAGCCAGTCTGAACTACAAAGTGAGACCCTGTCTCAGAAAAGAAAAGAAACAAAGGGAAGCCTTCAAATCTGTACCAGCAGAAAGAAAGATAAGGGAAATGGCATTTGGGAGAGAAAGGAAGTTGAAAAAGATGGAATGAGATAGAGAAGGAAAGGTAGGCTATTCTCTTGCTTTCATAATATGGTGGGTCAATTCTTTGTAAGATTCTTTCTCTTTACTTATTAACAATTCAGCTCTACAGGGCTTCTTTTTTTTTTTTTTTTTTGAGACAGGGTCTTGCATTGTAGTTCATGCTGTCCCTGAGCTCATTATGTAGCCCAGGCAAGCTTGAACTCAGAAATCCTCCTGTTTCTGCCTCCCAAGTGCTGGGATTACAGGTGTGAGCCACCACACCCAGCACTGTGGTATGTGGTACTGATTGCAGGTGGGCATGAGTCATCATGACCTATATTGTTGTATGTGGTTACTGGGATCCAACTAGGGACCTTGTGCTTGCTAGGCAGGCTCCAGAACCACTGAGCTAAATCTCAGGCCCCCAACAGGGTTACTTCTTTAAGAGGAATTAAAACATACTCATTTGGGCCCACAAGCCATAACATCTTTCTCTTTCATAAAAGCAAACCCACCCTTGAGTTTTATGTACTTAGTTTATCGGGTACTGTGACAATTTGTAACATTACTATTACACTTTTTTATTCTGGAGGAAAAAGGGAGCATGAGACTGAATGAATGAGATGAAAGAGAGAAAGAGAAAATGGTTCCTCACATTAACCACGAGTATTCAGGTTACAAACTGACCCAAAACTTTACCATCCTGCAATTATGTAGACTCTAAACTGCTACCTTCCACATCATGTAGTCAAGGACTGTTCACATCTGGATTATAAATCCTTCATGGAAGATGGATAGGCTTTGGGCTGGGAATTGTTTCTTGAGGGTAATGCAGCCAGTGATACTTCCCATGGAGAAAAAGGGAAAAGAAAGCTTATAATTCCCCAAGGTAATAACACTTGGTCATTCAACAAATATTTATTGAGCCCTTACAATAAGCCAGGAAATGTTCTAAGGAGTAAGAATAAAGCAATGAATAAAACAGATGACCATTTCTACTCTCGCTGGAAGTACCAGGAAAAAAATTCGGTGAAGTTGGACTTCTTTAAAATGAGGAATGTCTGCTCTGATAAACTTAAGAGAATAAGAAGGCAAGATACAGATTGGAAGAAAACCTTTGCAAAACACATATTCGTTAAAAGGCAAAATACACAGAATTTTTAACACTCAACAATGAAAAACAATTTAAAAATAGGCCAAAGAAGTTAACATGTTGATGCCTTACCAAAGATGATCCACTTGTAGAAAATAAATGTATGAAAAGTACCCAATATCATATATCACTAGGAAATTATAACTTAAAATGATAATGGAATACCACAACATATTAGAATAGACAAAATGAAGAACACTGACATCAAATAACAGTGAGAATATGAAGCCAAAGGAATTGTCACTTATTGCTCCATGACCACTCTGGAAGGTGGTTTAGTAATTTCATATAAATCTAAACAAACTCTTACCATTTAATATTGCAGTTGTTTTCTTTGTTATTTATCCAAACAAATTAAAAAATATATACCTACAAAAGCCTATACATAAATATTTATAGTAGTAGTATTCATAAGTTCTCAAACTTGAAATCAAAGAAGATATCCTTCAATAAGCAAAAGGGTAAATGAACTGTGGTACACCCAGACAAGGAAATATCATTCAGCGCTAAAAAGAAAGGACTTTTCAAGCCACATGCAGGAAATTTAAATGGATTTTTCTAAGGGAAAAAAATTTTTGAGAAGAATACACAGTGTGTTCTTCTAACTTCACAACATTGTAGAAAAGACAAAACTAAGTTCTTCTAATTTCACTGAAAAGACAAAACTAAGTTCAGAGAAGGGAGAAACAAGAATGAGTAAATGAAACACAATTTTGAAGGCAGAAAATGACTCAGTATGATAGTATCGTAGTGGATAAGTGTCATTATACATCTGACATAGAATGTTAGAATGGACAGCACAAAAAATGAATCATGAACATTAGTGAATAATAATGTACTCCCTAACTGAAACATACTGTACCTATGTAGTACGTCAATATAGGAGAATCTGTGAGAGGAGGGAGGTGAGAGAGGACATGTTTGCTGCTTAATTTCTTTTACAAATGTAAACCTACTCTGAAAACAAGTCTACTAATCAAAAAAGATATTACTCTCATAATAGTCCAATGTACACTGCAGAGTTCCCCAGAGGTAAAAAGAAAATCCAAAGGATGACGTACGATTTCAAGAAGAAATTTACTGAAGTGGCTCACATGGTCAGAGGCTAGACAGTCCCACAATAGCCATCTGCACAAACTGGGAAAAGCAGTAGCTGTCCGAGAAGCTCGAAGCTTTGGAACAAGAGGGATCCATCGTGCCGCCCCAGTAGGGGCCTGGAAACGGGGCTGATGCAGGTCCATGTTGAAGGGCTCAGGAAGAGTGGTTCGTGTGTTTCTATGCAAACTTCTCCTTTCTCCAGCTTTTGCTCCATCTAGGCCCCCAGCCTATTGGATGGCACCAGCAAATTCAGAGCAGTTGCTCTGCTTTGGTTGGCTGATCCACATGCCAGTCATCTCTGGAAACACCCTCACAGACATGCCCAAAGTGTGGTCTTCTCCCATTGTCTAGGTGAATCTCGATCCAGTCAAGCTGTCAACCGAGATTGTCATCACAGCCATTCAGGGGAAAGTGGGAACTTGGGAAAACGGTGAGCAAACGAAACAACATTGCAGTAGGTGATAAGTGAGACGGAGAAAATTAAAATATGGAAGAACCCAGGAGAGTGCTCCACTGGAGGAAGTGGGAGGAAGAGCCCTTGCGAGGAGAAACCACTGAGCACAGAGGAGTGAGAAAGTGAACCGAGGAGAGCTGGAAAAATAAATCGCAGCCCTGCCCGTTGAGTGAGAAAGAAAGGAAGTCAGTAATAGGGGCTGGAATAGTGTGAACTAGACGAAGACAAGATGCAGGCAAGGGAAGGGATGTGGGAATCAGGTTTCCTGTGCTTCACAGACCATGGCAATAATTATCCCTCTCCCCAAAACAAGATGGCATTTTGCGTGAAACTGCACTGTGTCCAGGGGACACTGTGCTGCCCTCCTGAGCATCCACAGCAGGGGGAAAGTGTGGAGGCAAAAATCTCAGCTGGGGAGCATTCAGTAATAAAGGCAAGAAGTGAGGGGGGCTTGAGCTATGGTAGAGGGTGATGGTGCAGAGAACCACACTTAGTCTACAGCCTTGTGAGGAAAGTCCAACAAGCACATGGCAGGGACAAGCTCTGAGGTGGTGGAACAAGCATCCTACAAGGACAGAAGAATCACCAGGAGGACCGGAACTCTCTTCCAGAGGTCCCGATCCCAACCAGCTGAGAGATCATGCATGTGTTCATGCCAGTTCAAGGATGGGCTCCAAACAATATTTTAGCAATGCTAGTTTAAAACACTGGAAGCATGATTTGCCCACCACTCTCCGTGAAGCATTCTAGTTATGTGTCCTGTCTCTTCACTACAGTTGACACCATGATCACCTAAAGATTTCACTCATTTCCGTGAATGTTTTTCTGTTAGATGGCATGGTCTGGGGTCAAGTAATTTCTTACGTCTCTTAATCAGTAACTCAACAAGGGCAAATGTGTCCCTTAGCAACACATGTAGCAATATGCGGAGACTTTCTTATTGTCAAAACTAAGGCTGTTATTGGCATGTAGTGAGTAGTGGTGATAAAGGCTACTGAGCAACCCAAACATCACATCTTACTGTCCAGAGGACCTTCCCTCACCACAGAACGTTATCCGATTAAAAGTGTCAATAGTGCCCAAGCTGAGTTCTGATTTGAGAGCTGGTGTATTCTCAGGTCCATTTTCTCAAGCACCTCATGAGGAAAGTCTTTTATATCTGAATCCCAGAATGAATGCTCAGCAAAAACTAATTGATCTTCAGTTGAACATACATGGAAACTTAGTAGAGCTGTTAGGTAAAACTCATGAGATGGTAAACTTATTTTAAAATTCCATTCTTCTTCCCAAATTTCCCAGAGTCTGGGTTAGGACGGGAGGTACCAGGCCCTAGTGGGGACAGTCTCTATACTTCGGAGTCTGTAGCAGCAAGTCAGTCTCTCAATATTTCCCCTGGAACAGGGGCTGGCTGCGTGGTAGTCCACTCTTGATGAAGAAGCTTCTCCTGGTATAAAAGATCTGCTCCCCCAGCTTCTTGTGTTGCTTCATGTCTGAGAGGACCTTGTCTTGGGGACCTTGTCTCGGGGAGCAGTGGGGGCCTCCCTTTTCTGGCTCTGGGTCAAGATTCCCGGAGTGCATCTAGGGGCCCTGTGGTATCATTTGGTTCATCACTGAAGTCAAATCCCAGCTAAAGCCAAAGAAGAGGAAGAAGAAGGCTAAGAGGAGGCTGAGAGTGTGCAGGGTCAGGGCCCAGGGAACACAGGGGAAGCCCTGCATGGGAAGGAGGAACAGGCGGGGAGGCTCCTGCTGTGTGTGCTGAAGGTGAAGTTGAGGAGGTAGACCTGCCTTTGCACCTGCAGGCTGGAGGCCTCACTGTGCAGATTGCTAGTGTCTTGGGTACCCTGGAGCTTCCAGTTTAGTTTCTGCACAACTGACCCTGGATCCCAGAGTGAACAGGAAAGATCAGATGAGGAGCTAGAGCCCAAAGAAGAAGGGAAGAAAAATTACATGTACCCCTGAGGGCCGGGGAGCCCTAGGGGCTTAGGAAATCTTCAACCAGTTAGGTCCAGCAGCTGTCTCTGTGGCTATGGTACCTGATTCCTGGAGAAGACTATTCTTCCCTTATATGCCTTTGGGATTCATGAATCTTGTGAAAATGTGGAGGACATGTTAGCAGAAGTTTTACTATGGGAAGGCTGACCCTCCTGAAAGTGATATTCTATCTGTAGCTTAGTAAAACATATACAAGTTCACCAGTATTCTTGTTTGGAGCTATAACCTTTAGCAAGGCTTATACCATTTTTATCCTCTGATATATGTGTTAGCTCATCAACTGCATATACATCTCCCTAGCCAGATTATAATTGGATTCAATGTCTTAGTTACCTTTGTTTTTTACTAAGACAAAATATTCAAACTTAAAGAAGGAAAAGTTTATTTATCCATGGCTTGCAGAGGTTTCCATTCATAATCATGTGGCTCCAAGGCAGGGTGGTATGGCAGACTGGCACTGTAGAGGAGAAATAGTTCATGATGGGCAGAAAGTGGCAAGCAAGCAAAGGACAAGACAAGCCTCTTTCTGTTCCTTACATTGTAACCAGGCTACAAGATCAGGCCAGGATTTACTAAGTCAGTAGACTGATTTAGAAATCATTCACCCTTAATCCTACCAGCCTTCCATCATGAGTCAATCACATACTCTAGATTGAGCCAACTCTGAAAAAACCCCACCTATGACAGATGAGGTCTTTGGGGGACCCCTAAACAGAAGCCATAACACCCAATTTCAGTGGTACTTACCACTGAATTTATACATTTGTATATAAGGCCAAAGGCACAGCAGAGACACCACCACACAGACTACCTCAGATGTTTGTTCTCAGATGTTTCTGAAAAGTTTTTTCCATATTTATACCAACTCTGTTCTGGCCCTGTTATAAGCGGTTACGCTGACGTTCAACTGTCAAAAATGTTCACATCCCAAAATCAGTAAAGGTAAGAATTAGGTTTCTATTTCTGCCCAAAGAGATTATCACAAACTTAGCGTACGCTGTAGTATACACATATTTTATTTTAGTCTATTCATGTTGCTATAACAAAATACATGAGGCTGGATAATTTTATAAAGAACTGAAACTTATTTCTCATATTTCTGAATACTTGGAACTTAAGATCCAAGTGAAATAAGATCAGTGTCTAGTAATGGCCCAGACTTGCCTCCAAGACTGTAGGTTAAAGCTGCAACTTCCAGAGAAGATAAATGGCACATCTTTGCATACCAGAGGGGATGGAAAGTCAAAAAGGAGGTATATCTAGTTCATTTCAGCCCCAATATCATTCATTAGATCTTCATAAGGTCACTAGTTCTGTTCAGGAGGATCCTACTCTCCCTCCTGATTCTGTCACCTCCTACAGGTCCTGTCTCTTAATGCTATCACATTGATGAATAAGTTTCAACACATACATTTTGGAGGAGAATAAAACCCAGCATAACTGTTATAGTTCTGTGGGTCCAAAGTCCAGCATAGAGCTCTCTGAGCTAAATGGGGGTCACGGCGTTCTAGCCTTTTCCGGCCTCTAGAGGCGGCCTACACTCCTCGGCTCGTGTTTCCTCCCTGCCAACTGCAAAGCCAACAGCATTGCCTCTCATTGACCCTCTTTCTACTGTTGCATTTCTCTCCCTCCCTCTCTCTCTGTCTCTCTTTCTTTCTCTCTGTCCACTCCTGACAAAGCCTCTCAGCTCTGAATGATCATTATTAAATAAAGCCCATCTAGATACCACAGGACAATCCCTTCGGCTCAGACTCCATAACCTTAATCACACCTGCAAAGGCCCCTTGTTCTATTTGCAGTAGCACACTCACAAGGTCTTGAGATGCGGATACAGACACCTTTGAGGGTCATAGTTCCTCCTACCACAGGGAATATGAAAGTGAGAAAAGAAAAAGAAGGAAACACGGAGAGGGAGCATTGACACACCGTCACTTCCATAAGCATCCAAGATTATACCCTGGAACATATGGGAGGTGATGTTAAATTCAAGGCACAGCTGTCCCACCCTACAGGGAAACTTATCAGTCCAGCACTGGCTGAGGGTTGCTCTTAATGTTTCTTCAAAAAGCCATTAAGCTGTTAAGCCATTAAGTCGAGATGCTCAGGTGAAATCTGGCAGCAATCTGGGAGCTGTGGAGTTGAAGAATTGTAAGTGATAGGTCAACAGCACCTGCTATCTACAGAAACAACTTCATGCAGAAGTCTCGGAGTCCATGCAAAGTAACAGAAAATCCTTTATGATCTCTCCATCTCTCCTTCAATTATAGGCAGCAAAGTGGAATGATGTGACCAAATCCGGACACCTGCATTCATATCCTTTGTCTACCACATAGTGTTGGATTGATTATTGGCTCAAAAACTTAACTGAAACTCCAGTTCCATTCTGAGAAGTCGAACCAACTAAGTTAAAACTTCCTGCCCGTTCAGAAATGCTATTTCCTATGATTTTGAAGAATTCTTATTCAATGATGACTTAGACACAGAGATAACAAAATAATACGCAGTAATTTTTTTTTTTAAAAAAGGGAGGGAAGCCTTCCTCATCTCTGTAGGGTTGACAGAGCTTGTTTCGTTGTCTTAGCTCCACACTTTCCAAAGATATCTTCTGCTTCCATCTTTACCACTGAAGTTAAAGAACACTCTGCAAATTTCACAGCAAGCCACAGCTGAAAATACCCACTTTTTCCAAATTCAATTTTAAATGTTAACATATACTATACTTACAGAAAGCATCAAGAAGGAAAAAAGAATTATTTAGTGGAAGGTTGTAATTGTATTGTAGGCCATTTGCAATTGACCTAGGATACAGAACCAGGGAACATCAAGAACTGACTACATTAGAAATTAACCCACCCCAGAGAAGCAAGAAAACTGATGAAGTACATCCAGCTGAAAATGATCTTGACCTTGGGAATGAGTTCTTGGCATTAAGAAAACATGTCAATCAGTGAAAATTTTCCTGGGAATCCTTGGTGTGGTTGGAAAATGTTCAGAAAACACTGAATTTACAAATTCTTGTGGTTCATCATGAAAACTTACTTCGGGGAAATGAGAACTGTCTTGATGCAACATGAAAGGGGTTCAAGGTAGAAGCACTGGTACAAGGCAGAATCACTTGTATGTCTATTCAGTGTGTGTGTTTTAAACAACTGGCTCCTATCTCTGTCATTCTTATGTATCCCCTTTTGTGTTCATACTGTCTTCTCTCTATATAATTAATCACTTGGACATACAACACAGTCAGTACCCTTTTCCCTTTGACCCTGCTAATCACACCTAACATGTTTATGCACTATACTGCAAGATTTGGGCAGGTTACCAGCTTGTGCTTGTGGCAGTTTAGCAGTTGGCCTCTGACAAATTAAACTGATGCTCCATATTCAGGGTCCTGTCTTCTATTTTGTTGTGTCTTGTTATTGTTGTTGTTGTCCTTGTTCTTTTGTTTTTGACTTACAGGAAATTTTGTCCCAATATGGAATAAGTGCTGTGAAATGGATCTACATATGACTGAATGCTTTGTTTTTAAATTTGATGGGCACATATATAATTACACTTGATTGTAGTTAATTTCAAAGTAATAACCTTGTCTTTTGTGGGTCACATTTTTACATTTCTGGGTCAGTATTTGGATGCTCCCCTCCCCAGATTGCTTTTAGATATCAAAATTGGAGAGGCATGAGTTTTAAATAATTCTGATTATTCAATATTTGCTTCAAATAACAAAATAGGGAAAAGCAGTCTTAATGTAATTGCTGGAGGAGAAGGTATCTAAACCATTATGCAGTTTAACATTTCAAAATTATAGATTCTAATTATAAACACAAAATTACAAGATCATATATAAGCTTATCCTCCTGAATGAATAGCACTGGGTAATTCATTAAACTTGCTTTTATTTGTTATTCTGTTCATGGTTCCTTGGGTAAAAGACAAGCATTAACTTATTTTGTATAAAACAAAACTGATACTGAGAGAAGGAAGCTGAGCTGCTTGCCCAGAGTAATCAGACACAGTGCTTCAGTCCTGGCCTGAAGCCGTCCTTACTCCCGCAGGGAAAGAACTGGGCTCTGCCGGCTGCCCAAGACCTTCCAAATGGGGTAAGATGGGAGACACGGTTCTGCATCTCAAAACTCCTTATTGTCTAACTTTCCCCTTTGACCTTTGTCAGTGTCTAGAGACCCTCACACTAATTTCACAGCACAATTCATGCCAGAAAGAGCTTAAAATCAATTAACATTAGCACAGTCTAGTGCTTTCCACACTTTTCATGGAGAGCCACACTTAATGTAAGGAAGTAAACTTTTTGGAGAACTCTCAGTTGGAAAACCTAGATGGAACACTGAGGTTCTGTGGAGAGGACTTGTGAGACAGGAAAGAAATAGGAAAGATGGCATCTTTACAAACCACACTGTAAGTCTCTCACCACAAAAGTAGGTTTTTTCTTTTCCTTTATTTTAAGCCTTCTTTATTCCTGCTATCCTTAGTATTCTTTCTAATGTAATTTTTTTTCCTTTGGGGAATTTTGTTATGAAATGGAAAATTTGAGGCTTTATTCCAAAACATCGTTTGCTCAAAACTTATTCTCTTAGAAACCAAGTGGTTAGTGTGGTTTACATTTTCATCACCGGCTGAGACACATTTTCCAGAGCAGAGAACCACACAAGGCCACTGGGGCCCTGCTGGTCTCAGAAGCCTGTGAAAGCTGGGGGTTTTTGGTGATTTTAGACATCTAACACTTAGTTAACCTCACAGACATAACATAATTATCCACAGGACTCTGCATCTGGATTTTTAAGAACTGATCGTGAAAGTTGGAAAATTACAGAGTTTTGACTATTTGATTGATACGGACATACTCTTGATTTAACTTCTTAAAGTTTCACTCTCTTTATTTCCATACTTGCACAGATAGAAAAATAACAACAAACATCAAGGGTAAAAAAAGTGAATATAATATCTCAAGAGGATCTTTGATATATTTGTAGAAGTGGAGGGAGGAAGAAGATGGATGTCAGTGGTGGAACAGAGACAGAAGAGAGAAGATGAGACTGTCCTTTGGTTGGAACCGAGTAATGAATCTGTAATCAGAAACATACATTGGAGTCTGGACTTAGCCACCAGGAAGCTGAGCAAATTTAGACAAGTCATTTAATTTTCATGATCCTCTATTTTCTCAGCTGTAAAATGAGAAGCTGGACAACAATATTGTAAGAATACACCCAGCATTCTACGGTTCCATGAAACCCAGTCTACCAGCCACAGGGAGGAGAAAAATCAATAAGAAACTCACCAAACTTCCACCCCAAAGTCTTGACAAGAAGCCAGCCCTCTACTGGGACTCTGTGGATAAACGAATTAAATGGCTGGGCCACTATTTAATCTAATGTCAGAGACAGACAGACAGACAGAAACAGAGACAGGGAAAATTTTCAAAAAACATGCATACTTTGAGGGAATTTTAAATCTAAATAAGATTACACATCTTTCTCAGACTAATCAATAAGCATTATAACTTAGGGCTAATAAAACTATTTAGAATTGATGTCTGAGATACAGATATTTAATGAATTTGTAGACTATTTCCAGAAATGAGTCAGAAAGGAAAAATATCCAATTGCTCTTTACTTAAGTTGCTTTAGTTGAGTGTACTTACCACTTGGGCCAGTGGGGCTCATAGTACAAAATCAATCCGTACTAAGTTTTCATTTCATTGAATACAAATGTTCACTAGTGTCTGTAACAAGACTAGTTAGCTCTAAGGCCCAAGTGAAAAAAGATACCCAAATAGCCCAGCCAGGAAATAAAACCAGAAAATTTACAGTTCAACAAGTGCCCTGAAATTTGCACTGAGCCTTAGGACTTGCTTAGAGTTATCAGTATGTATAAATGTTACTGGAACCTGGTTGTCATGCATTGAGAATTAAATTAACTGATAAAAATTTGGCCACATTTATCTTTACTTATTGATATAAAGGCCCTTAACTGAGCAAAATAAGTTGTTTTCTCCTACAATAGAATCATTAAGATAATCCATTTATATTAGTTAGCTTAGTCTTCCATATCAATCTACCTGAGATAACTAACTTTAAAGGGGAAGGTTTCTTTAGCTTCATTTTGGGTGTTCAAGATCAAATGGTGTAGAGCAGGCAGACTGTGTTGGGCTGTCCCTTAACTGCATCACTACATGGCATCTAATGTCTGGTGGGAATGTGAATCAAGGGCAAATAAGAGTATGCCTCACTCCAGAGGGAGACGGAGAGAGAGAGAGAAGAAGAGAGACCCCATAATTTCCTTCAAGGGCACAAGCTCCATGACTAAAGCCCCACCTATTCAAATTTGCAGAACCTTCTGATGCAACCATTCTGTAGACCAAGACTTTACATACATACTGTTGAGAGATACTCGGACTACACCCAAACAGAGAACCAGTGCGTCAGTTTGATATTTTTCATCCTTTCTATAGACATTTGGTCTAGTGATGTTTAGTCGATCCAATACATATAAAGGAAGATCTTTCCAAATACGCACCATTATTCCTAGATGAGGGGTGATGCTGATAAGTAAATCACAGAGAAATTGTGAGTTACACTAGATTTTCAACTGGATTGGTTTGAGAGCTGCTCAGGAAATAAGTCAAACACAGTTCTAGATGTGGCTACATAGGTCATGAAGACGTGAGCTCTGGGTACTCTATGTCAGCCCAGGGCCCCTCCTCTCTGGCCCTTCCTGCTTTCCAGCCACTAAAACTGAGCAGCTTTGCTCCAAAATGCCTTCCCATTATGATGTCCTTCCTTGAATCCAGCTGACCATGGACTGACTCCCATAGAACATGAGCCAAATTAAACCTTGAATCCAGCTGACCATGGACTGACTCCCATAGAACATGAGCCAAATTAAACCCCTCCATCTTTGAAATGTGAGCATCAGTTATTTTGTACCAACAATGGGAAAGATAACATAGAAGGCTAATTTTTTAAAAATCTGGAAAAAAAAATCCCAACCCAGAGATCACTAATCTGAAGAACAAAGAATTTCAGGGAAGAAAACCACTGCAGTTTTTAGGAATGAATGATGGTAACTTTGGGCTTATAGTAGGGATAAAATTAAAATTTTTGGGCTTATAGTAGGGATAAAATTAAAATTTTCACATAACGATTTAGAGGTAGGAAAAAAAGTCATTTGCTTTGGTGATGAAGTATGAAATACCAAAGTAGTCATGGAGACAACTCTGCTTCAGTAAAACTTAGTATCATGGATCCAAAGTCAAGCACCATCCTAATATCCTCACTCCACCTGTCCTGGAGTTGTGATGTATGATGAACTTTATTTTAGCATATATGGAAACAGATCTATGTACGGGTACCGGGGAGACAAGTGGGAAAGAGATAATGAACAATGATATTAATACCTACTCCTGTTTTCAACCATTGTGGACACTTTGGATTTTCTACAACATGGTCCCAAGCACCTTAGCCCAAGTACATTCTCTCTGAGCAGCCAAGAAATCCTTGTGAAAACTCTGAAGAGAGGCCAAGCTATTTTCACATGGGGAAAGAGGGACTAAAATCCAAAAACGTCAGTGTTCAAATGAGGCCTTAGACTCTAAAACTTGTGGCAGCCTACTTCAGGTCTGAGCCATCTCACTCTGTAGCTCCTGTGTCCTGTACTCCGACCACCCTTCTGAGACAGGTTCTTTTAGCTAGATTCTCCTGTATTTCCATGACTAATCGGCCTCTGCAGGACCAGGCCACACGATGTACCATCTATGTATCACACTACGTGTCATCTCTCTAAAATCCACAGCAGTCTTTCTAGCTCCTGACCACTTTTTTTTTTTAATCTTTTTCTCTAGACAGTCCCTAAATATAGGTGTTCCACAAGGCCATCTCTGACTTACATTTCATAGCACAGCTGTGGCTTATGTAAGATGGCACTTCTTCATGGAGGAATTTAATATTTGGTAAAGACTTGAAAAGGCTCTTTATTTTACCTGTAGGCATTCGGTACCATGATGTTTTCTTCTGAGTAATTTTATTGCATTTAATTTTGTAAATGTTATTTCAGCTGTTGCATTCAGAAATAATTAGGTCTACGTGAGATTTCTTCTTTCATTGTACAGCTGCCTCCTACAATTATATCATTCACTAACGCTTATGATGTCATGGTTTGTTGCCATGGTAATGAATATGCAGTGACAAGTATCTCATTATCTTTTCATTAGAGTGCTGACATATTTATGTATTTAGGAACAGTAGATAGCTTCCTAAAATGTTCCTATATTGCATACAAATACGCTTCTTTTTCAACTCTACATTTTCTCCTGTGGCTTGCATTATTTCCTGCACAAACTGCACATGGTTTGCTTATTCATTATGGAGAAAAAAAGAAGTCTGTTTTAAAGAAATAAGGCAATATATAGATATTAAGACAAATAGATCTAAGGGAGAAAAAACTATTTAGATAAGAAATTCAAAATAGTGCTTCATTACTACCAAAATTAAGCTACTCAGAACTTCATGAATAGCAGGAATTACCAATATGTTTACTAAAAATAATAACTGTGAAAATGGGAAGTTAATATTTTAAATAATGTAGAATTTCCTTTCCTTAGAGCGCTAATTATATGTCCAAAAAGAGACACTTGAACATTTGAAACTCTCATGAGGTAAAACAAGCATAAATCCCTATTCAAGAAAGACCTGAAGACTGATAAACAATATCAGGTCACATATTTCAGATCATTCAATGAATATGGCTCTTTATTCTTGCCATCATCACCCCCATGCCTTTTCATGAATGCTACTCAAAAGTAAAGCATTTATTCAGTCAGGGAGATTCTCTCTGGAGGGGAAATAATTTTATCAGTAAGACTCCCTGGTGATCACGCTGACTTGGAATTGCTGCTAATCAGCCTTTTTGACATAGTAGCTTGAATAGCACTTCCCATGATGCCTTGTGATTCTACCTCAACACTTTCCTTTTGAACTCACCATGACTCATAAGTGCCTTTTTCTCTCTTTGTGTGTCTGAAGTTATCCCACTATTAACTTTAATTGGAAAGGTTTCTTTTGTTCCCATACTTAGTCAGACACTAACCACTGAACTCCCCAGGCTGGAATATCAGCGGTACTAAAAAAAACAAGTTTTTAATAACCAAGGGGAATAAATAACAACAACTCTGATAACTTTATAGGGGTTAATAGGAAGTTACTGAAAAGGAGGGATGAAAGAATCACATAAATTTGATATTTTAAAGATGTTTTGGTTCAAAGGTCCTGCATGAGATGAATCTGTGTTCATTTTAGGATTTGACAATCCCCAAATAAAAGACTCTTTCAAAACAGGAGAAAAATAAACCACAGATAAGGAAGTGGGGGTTCCAGGAAGATATTTGCAGGTGGATCGAAGTAGCCTCTTAGCAAAGAAGTAACTCTGGAGAAAGGGAAGGGTAAGAATGAAACCAGTATCTCACCATCAGTGGAAAGAGGTGGTGTGAGTGCCGGTAAATAGGTATCTGCCCCAACGGTGCCATCTAGTTTGGCCCCCAGGGACCCCTGCTTGCCCACCAGGAATGGCCCTGTGAGCAAATCAGAAAGAGCTGCTGCCCTTGAATTTATGGAAGACTTCAGGAGCATTAGGGTGCCTCGCTTTGGAGTCCTGAGGCCAAAAGTTCAAGGAAATGAACTCAGCCCCGATTTTTCTGTTCTTTGGAGTTCCCAGGAGCCTTTTCAGGCTGACAAACACTACTGCCGTGCAGCGCAATCATCAGTCACCAATACAGACATGCCCACCCGCCCCCCATCATCTGAATTGGGACACCTTGTCGGACAGCACAAGTCTAGTGCCCCTGCTGGTTGTAGCCTGCTTGGCAGGGATCAGGGACAAAGAAGGTCACAGAAATGAAAGAAATGAAGACTTCCATTTCTTTGGGTGGAGAGGATGCATTTGTAGGTTTGTCAAAGATATCCTCAAAACTTCAGAGACTGTGGGCAAAAGAGTGTTTCACTGGGGCTGACAGAGGTGAGGGTAGTGGAAATACACTACTGTTGCTGACATAGGATCATCTGTCTGGCTCAAGAGTGTGGTGTGGTCTAGAAAAGTGTAGATTATTAAACTGGAGGCAAATAGTTTGAAAACTACCTAGATCATTGTGACCACAAAGCCTCTCTGTGGATTTCTATTTGTTCCCTCATTACCCTTACAATCGCACTTTTAATAATAAAGTAAATAAGTCAAGTCAGATAGAAATTTTCAGCTTCAAGAGTGAAAACAAGGTCAGTCTGTATTTGTCTTTATTAAAAATAGCTTTTGCCTCGTTTCAGCAACTTCATAGTGCTGCAAGGCACAAAGAGAAACTGAGTCTTTCTCATGTAAGAGGCAAGAATGTTTACCTAAAGGAGAGGGTCAGAGAGATTCACCAAATATTTGAAAAGAAATTACCGCTAAAATAATGATAGGTCCTTTTATACCAGTCTGTTCAAAAGTCTGAGGGACTGTGGCATCTAGATTCTAGCCTCAGTTTTGGCAGAATCTTATGACCTTTAGGTAAGTCGTCTAATTGTTCTAAATTTAAGTTTCCCTCTATTGAAAATTATCTTAATAACATTCATCGTACCTCTTTCAGCTTTACAACTACAAAGCATATTGCAGGGTTAAGATACTTTAGCCACAGTTTCTGGTTTCATCTGGCTCTGAGCTAGACGTGCCTTCCAATAACTTTTTACTGCTGTACCTTTGATACGGCCTTCAGAGGAATGATTGTTCATGCAAGACCTCTGTGATGAAGCAATCTAGGACTCTACAGACTTTAAATGGCATTGACTTAAAACATGACCCCATCAACAAATAATGCAGCAGCAACTCCACCCTTCCTGCAGAGTCCCCTCTTCTGGCATAAATAAGTTAAAATAAAGAAAAACGTAATTGTTTCCTGATTAAGTTTATCTGTGTTTCTCTCTTACTCCTCTTTCTTTACTCCCTTTTTTTCCTTCAGCCTGTGTTTCCAGAACACTCTCCCTCATATTCATTCTGTATATCTTTCCCAAGGCCTCCAGTGTAGCCTGGTAGGAATAAAAGAATCTGCAGCCTGGGTCAGAGTGACCTGGGCTCAAACTTTCATTCTACTGTTTATCAGTCACGTGACTGAGAAGAAATCAGTCACTTTCCTTAAACTCAATTTCTCCTCTATAAACTAGTCCCAACAATCCCCACCATACAGGAAGTGCCTGGTGTACTATGCATTACCAATATTTAATGAATATCCTTTATGAATCAGGTCCAACTCAAAACACTTGGGAATGCAATATTTAGTGGCAGACCCACTAGATGTAAAATTAAAGTATTTATCGTCCTTTCTCCTTTCCCATTTTACATAAAGCCTCCAGAGCCAAGGTTCCCCTCATACTGCAGAGTTCCTGGGGCTCCCTAAAGCTGAACCTCATGCAACTACAAAACCAGCCATCTAAAAGAAGCAAATTGCATGAACCATGAAATGCTCCTCTGGCATACCATACAAAGAAATATACTACAAACTTGACTCCTACAAAAATAGGACAGCAAGCATCCCACATCTCACAAACCCACACTGAGGGAGAGAATTAGGCAGGTACCGACTGTGTAGAAAACAGACCCAATTATCCACAAAGGAAGGTTCTGCCCTAAACAGAGAAATGCAGAGTCCAGAATAGATGTGATCCCTGTCTCTTAACGATCTGAAAAGGAGCTAGGAAATGTGTACAGACAGAGGTGGCACTTCAGGAATTCACGGCATTCTAGGAGAGAAAAACTTGGAAGGGGATGGCAGCCCTTGTGGTGAAAGATTGAAAGGAAGCAATTAGAAGAAAAAACTTAAAATTCAAATGTCCCAGCTCCTCAAAGAAATTATTATTTTAAAAATCATATCACTCATAAAAGAGAACATCCAGAACTGTTTCTGAAAGTGACAAGAATAATAGAATTGAGCTGGGGACTTAGCTCAAGTGGTACTGTACCTACCTAGGAAGCACAAGGGCCTGAGTTTGATCCCTGGTATCACAAAAATGATGATGATGATGATGATGATAATGATGATAGAATAAGTGTATTTGAAGGTGAAATATTTTGAAGTGAGTTAATGGCAATGTATCTTAGCGTAATAAGCTTTTAAATTTCAACTTCACCATATGTTTTGATCATACCTTGTATGTGTCCTTTATATAGCACAAATATCCTTTATATATAGGAGAGGCCTTTTACAAGGTATTGGCTCTTGAAACTCAGGAGGCTGAGAAGTCTTATGACCTACTGTCTCCAAACTGGAGGCCAAAGAAAACAGGGGTAGCAAGACAATGGTTAGACTCCAGATGAGGCCTGAAGTCCTAATAACTAGGAGGATCAACGGCAAAGAACATCAAAGTTTCAGCTCTCACAGGCAGAAAGTGAATTTCTCCTCCACCACTTCATGTTCTATCCAGTCCCTCAGTGGACTGGATGATACTCACCCACATTGGAAAGGACCATCTGCTTTATTCAGTCCACCAATTCAAATCCCAGTCATTCCCGGAAACCTCTCACAGGCACACCCACAAATCTGTGCTGGCAGAGAGCCAGGCACCTGATAGATAGTCAAATTGACACATAAAACTAAGCATCACAAAAGTTTAACACCCTATCTCAGCACCTCCCCTTTCCCTATTAGAAACACACAATGAAAATGGGCTCAGGCAGACATAAGAAATTCAACACAGCACACAGTATAAGTTAAATATCATTACTCATAATATTTGTTAATGACTTCCTTAATGAAGGAGTAGCTGAAATTAGACATTTCAAACTCAGTGAAGAAAAGAACAGAAACACAAGGATGGGGAACAGTTCCTCAAGCTCAGGAAAGGGACTGAGTGAAAACTGAAATGAAGAAATGCTCTTTAAGCATGAACGCTAAATTAGAAGGTACCATTAGTAAAATAGAACTGGATAGAAGCCCAGCTGTGGACATTGAAGAGGGAAATAGCTAAGAAAACAGAAGTGAATTAAAAGTTTGAAAGAGAGCATTGCATAGATGATCCAACATATATTTAACTTGAAGTACTTATGACTGCAATCTAAGACAACTTTCTAAAAATAAAAAAATTTGAATCTACATATTAAAAATACCTACCATGTACAGCATCATCATCTACACAGCATAATTCAGTAAAACTTTAAAGACTTTGAAGAGAAAATATCTCCATGCAGAAACAGCTACATCTCTTATAATTAAAAAACAATCAGGTTGGGTTCAGATTGCTTGACAGCAATGTTAATGCTGGACAACCTGGTAGCAACATTTTGAGAAACTCCAAGTGAGGAATCAGAAACTCAAACACATCAGGAGTGCAAGTTACAGAAAACCCACTTACACCTCAAGAAACCAGACAGTGCTGTGTTCCCGAGTCCTTCCTGACACATGTACTAAAGGATGAGTTTCCCCAACCAAGAGGTGACTGGGGACATTGTCAAAAGTTCTGACAATAAGAGCAGAGTATATTTAAATGAGCTGAGACTAACACAGACATGGAGAGAAAAAAAAAAGGGAGAATTTTATCTAAGGGTTACATTTCCCCAAAGCAGAAATCATTCATCTAATAAAATGAGAGGAGCAGGGAAAGAAAGAACATGAGAAAAGCCCCCTGGCTGTGCTAAAGATAAGTGAGGATCAAGGAACAGAGCGTTCTCCCCCCTCATAGATGACCACGCACAATGAGACTATCCCAAAAGAAATAGTTCACGTTCATCACTATTGTGGAATGTCTTATTATAATAATAGATGATATTTTCTTTTCTCACTTTTCTCTTTTATTTTCCATTATCGTGTCATTTTTAAATCCCTCCATTGCCTAAAATGCCCCCACTTGAGCCCACACCAAATATACCCCTTTCATTTTCCACATCGCTAACTGATTTTGGCTCTGGAGCTCTCTCCCAGCACGTCACTGGCTCCCTTTGTATTCTAATCGGGTTCAAAAGTAGACCATCCATTTCTGAATTTGGAAAGTCACCTACTCTGTCTGAGCCAGTCGAGGAGAAGAACTCCAAAGAGAGCGTTTGTTTTTCCAAGGCTATCCAATTCCCTGGAGCGATAGTTAGAGATCTGCTGGGGGTGGGGAGACAGGTGGGTCGACAGAGGAGTGGTGGCAATCAGCAGCCGTGAAAAATAAGAGTCCAGGAGATGCAGGGCTGAGAGCCCAGGACAGGAATCCACGTGGCAGCAATCACATAGTAGCTTCTGGAAGAAAACAAGACTAACCAGCTATCTTCTGCAGCAATCTGCAATTTATGTAGCTTTCATAGTATGTCTTTGTTGGAGCAGGGAGGGTTTTGGGGTGAATAGAGAATATTATCCTGGGTTGTGCTTATGCCAGGAGATGTTTTACATAACAGAAAATACTGTAACTATAAACAACCCAGCTTCCTCAAGTGTCTTTCTCTTTTTGTTACTCCATTACCATGTACATTAACATTTCACTCTTCCCTGCTAAATTTTGATGAAGAATCTCTTTAAAGACTGAAAAAGCTTCAACAAGGAAAGCATGATTTTTCTCCTGGTGACATTGTGGTTTCTGTGACAAATCCATAGGCTAACAAATTTAGGAGAAATCCTGTTTTACTTGTCTATACTTACAAGATAGATTAGCTTGGAACAAGGCTTTAGAGATAATCCCAGAATACTGGCCATTCTGAGGATCAGGAAAAGCTAATTACAGACATAAACTGGACTCCTGCCACCATGTCTAGTAAATATAACTGGTGGCTTCTTAGTTATGTTATTGTTGATGATTGATGGTTGGTGATGATGCCATGAGAGTCTAGAGGCATCAAACCTAGATATCCTCACGAGTTTATAAAAATTCATCTGTGCCTATGGACATGTGTGCAACATCAGCCAATGCCTCCTATAAGATGCAGGAGAGGTAAATCCTCCCCTGCTATCCATGAATTCCCAACTAAAGGATTAGAGCTTTGCCATTGTGAAGACTGCCTTCTCTGTATCAATCCACGTCAATCAAAGGAAAGGAGTATGTGGGAAAACCAAAATTTGCCTAACTCACACATGAGTTCCCTTGGATGAGCCCAGGGGCTCCCTCAGTCAGTTTGATACCAGACTTCCAGAACCTTCCAGAAGAGCCTTTCTTTACTGGAAAGTCTGAGAAACAGACTATAGGGTTTAAAGACTATTTCTCTCTTCCTTCCCAAAAGGCTGGCTGCTAGTGCCTGGACACAAACTGATCATTACAGTCATTGTTTTAAATTTTTTAAAACTTTTTGATCTGGTTTAAAAACAAACAGAAGATCCTTTGGCCAATCTGAATTTGACATGTATCCTTTGATTCTGTAAATAATCACATTTCAACATACTGTGTCTTAGAACCACAACTGCAGACCATGGGGTGAGGCAAATTTTTGTTACAAGAGGACAATGTGCTTGTATTAAGCAATAGTTTCCATCAAAGCAGTCTTCTTTCTGAGGGTCTTAGCATGTGCCTTCATCAGCATAAGTACTAATTATTTCTTTTGCTTCTCCATCTCCATAATTCTCAACAATAAAGGGACAATTTATTTAAACAAGCTTATTTTCCACAAAGAGAAGGGGTGGAAGTGTTTTCAGAACCAAAGTTGTTCAGGCCTATTCAATCCATGCCTTCTGGGCATCATGACTTCATAGTGCAGAGTGATTAGGAAAATCTCTTCACGGAGGTCACACTATCTGGATGTTGTCCTCACAGAAAACACACGGCCCAGAAAAGGAGAAGATGATGGAGGACACAAGGAAATATTTACTTTCAACCTTTGGAGTTAAGGAAACACAAGTCAGCCGGAAGACTTTCTTGGGTCTTTGGGCCTCTGGATGTGTGAGCCGTGGAGCTTCAAGGAGGTTATAACCTTGAGACAGAGCTTCCCAGAGCAACAAAGTCACTTGTGAACTTAGAGGGTGAAATGTATTTAAAGCTCTTCCCAGAGGGAGTTGCAAAAGTTGGAGGTTGTTTCACTGCCAGGGTCAATTTGTATTCAGGAGAGTGCAGAAGATGGGGTCTTTGCCCAGGAGACTTCCTAGGAAAGACAGAATTGACCTATTTTTAAGGGAAATGAATTCCAGAACTCAGGCTCTGTGACCCACTCGCTATCTGTATCCATTCTCTGTTCTTCCAACGGGAGAGAGAATGTTCTGCAAATCATTTCTGCTAACAATTTTCCTCGACAAGAAACTCCCAGGATCCGCGGGATCCCACGTCATTCACTTTTAACAGGCAAAGACCTTCATCAAATTTCAAAGCCAAAAGTTAAGTTGGAAATATAATTTACACAGGGCATTAACTTCCTAACAGCAATATTAGCTCCTCTTATTCTGATTCTAATAATATTAGCTTTAAAATGTTTACATGTTCCTCAAAAAATTATTAATATGGAATTATCATTACCTAATATGGATGGAGCACACTCAAGTTTTGAGGCTTTATTTTTTTCTAGAAATTTCAAAACAGGCTTTTCCATAAAAGTTGCTTAGTAAATCTTTTACAAAGTATGTATTTTGAAAAATAGAAAACCAAGATATATATATATATGTATATATGTATATATACACATTTATAGCCAGATCACAATTATAGAAAGCATTATTCTAAATAACACAGAAGGGGCTATGTAGCAGACAAAGTAGCACTATGCAAACGGGCTCCAACTTTATTCCTACTGGGGAGTTTTAGGAAGTAAATGTGTCCAGAAAGTAGATGGTACTGGAAACTACCAGTCTGGAATAAAACATGCATCTTAATACATTCAGTATGTGTATTTATTTCATATTACAACCAAGACAGTATGTCTTCAACTTCCCAAATGGTAAAGATCTATTTAAATAAATGTTATATGAAAAGTTTTCCTCTGTTCTTCCAGTAGCCACCAATTTTGTTTTTGTTAATTTTCTTTTTAGACAGGATCCTGCTACATCCCAGGCTGCCATACACTCATGATTCCTCTGCTTTCACCTCCCAAGTGCTGGGATTACAGGCATGCCCCACCAGGCTCAGCTGTTAGCCATCCAAATTTGAAGCCAGTAAAGGAATATCTTGCAGAGAAGGTAAGTTATTATACTTTCTAGAAATCTCCAGCATTTCCATTAAATCAGACTGACCTGAAATCACCTTTGTATTTCTGCCATTTCATTTTACATGCGTGGGGAAAAAACAGTGGGTATCTCTAATCACTCCTCAGACAACACAAATAGCACTTAACACTAGGTGGAACCCAGTGTAAAGAAATGTCTTAAATGTGTGCCTCTGTGGTTTGCAGTATTACAGTCTTATCACCAAGGGTCAGCCTTCCACAGAAGACATAAAACCTTTTGAACTGTTGAAGGAATCAAGTCTGCTTCCGGAATGCAGCACCTCTCCCTTGACTCTCTGATAAATGGCTCAACAGGCCAGTGAAACATGGGACTTCTTACCTCTGCCCAGCAAGGAGACTGGTGTGATCCACTGTCTTATTTTGGTTCTTAAATGGCAAAGCTGGGTCATGATCATCAGGGAGAAAAAAAAAACAAAGGTACAACCTCAAAAGGACATGTTTATTTCAGAACAAACCACAAAGGGACTTCTCTGGCACTGGGACCATATTTGATCCTCTTGAATAGGATATAGGGTCATGGGGTTGGGGAGAAGTTCAGTTTAAAAGATGGTGATTACCCGCCAAGAACAAAGTTTGAGAAAACGTCAGAAGTAATGGTTGCCCAAGGATGAGGCTTGGGAATGTGCAGGAAGTAGTGATTGCTATCAGTAGAAGATAATGATATGATAATGATATGACTCACTGAGTGCAGCTGCACTGGGGTAGTTTAGAGTGGTCTCTGATCAACCTCGAATTCAGAGGTCATATTCATTTTGATGTTCATGCTTTGGTTATACATGGATTTCCAGACTCTATGATTAGATATGAAAACCAGGCAGCACATTTCTTCCTTACCTATTTCCTACTGAATAGGGCTGGTGATGATCAGGGTTTCATCTGGACTAAAGAAAAAGGATCTTATTGACATGGTCTTTGGCAACTTCTTACAAAGTAGCCACAATTCTGTTAGTGAAAATCTTTGAAATAGATTGATTAGACATAGCGATAAACAGGTGAGTAAAAAGAAGAGAATAATCACTAAAAAGGACAGAATCCAAGATAAGAGAGTGGACTTTCACGAACCTCATGAACTCTATGGGGCATCCTGAGACATTTGATATACTGCCCGAACCATCTGTGTTTATCTCCTGCAGAACAGCAGTTACATTATCATGATTATCTGGGGTAAAAGTACATGTTATATGAAGCATAGCTTATATGCCCCTTGGGCAGACTGTGTAGGACAATGAATCCAAAACCCTTTTATTGTTGGTTCCATCTGCATGATCACTGGGAGTTAGGAAGTACTTAGGCGAGAAACAATCTTCTCTTAAGGGTTTGGAGTAACAATCACAACCAGTCAACTTCTAGACTTGTCTACAGGTGTAGCTAGAAACCTTCAGCGGGGGTCAGTGATTGGAGCCCCTCTCCTTATGTTTATCTACATTACTGTTACCTTAATACCTCTTTGGTTATAATTTTCTGGTGGGTGTTCAAGCCTAAGTTAAAGCAAGACTTGTGTTAATCAAAGTAAACCTCTTGCTATTTACCAAGGTCAGTTAAGGCTCCTCAGATGTTACTTTTGGAACTAATGCAGCCCTTCTATCAGGGTCAGCTGCCAGGATGGGTCACAGTCTTTCTTGGCCATTTGGTTCCTGTGGAGCACAGGAGATGTTTCCTCCTCTGGTGACCTGCCTTTTTTTTTTTTTTTTTTTTTTTTAAGCACACTGCGTTGGTTCAGTCCTATCCTCTGGGGTCCAACAATCTCCCTGTTCAAAAGATTGGGGACTCACCAAAGTTGTAGGATTCTAGAGAAAAGGTCGGATGTCCTGGGTCCTTATTGACTTTGGTGGACCAGAGCTAAAATACTGTCTAGTTATCTTTTTAACTTTGGTCTTTGAAACTCAGTGTTGAACATCCAGGGGATCAGTTATCTTATCTGGACATGAAGCACTTTGAAATGCACAGTATGTTATTCTCTTACAAATCATGGTTGCCCTAGAAGTTGAATACCTGCAAGATATTTCCCCAAGTGCACAGGTCCTCAGAGGTTCAAAACTGAACAACATTTCATCATCTCATCATTAAAAACTGAGAACACTTGAGTTGAAGCTAAACATACCATTTCAGCATAATAATCATTCTGATGTTATTATATTAAATGGTATGAAGAAATTTTACTTACATTTGTCATCTTTCAGTATGGGGCATCTAGAAAGAATGCAACTGTCCATAGATGCACCTTGTGTGACACTGTCTGGACATCACTGTTTTTGAGCATCTCTGCATGTTGTGACAGACCCGTGACACATGCAGCAATCACATAAGGCTATCCTCAGAGAGCTACCTGTATCTTCTGGCTAGATTATGCAGGACTGCTGTATACATTTTATCGCAAATATCTGGAAAACAAGTCAGGGAAAGCCCAATACTTGAGCCTAAATGTTTGTCACCATAAACAACTTCAGCCTCGAAGTCACCAGGATGATGAGATGTTGTTCAGTTTTGAACCTCTGAGGACCTCTGCACTCGGGGAAAGTAATCATGAGTCAGCAATAGCGGGTGCCACAAACCAGATCATAACTGCCCAAGCAGGCAGCTCTTCAGTCAGTGCTTTTTGGCACTGACCAGTCTAGATGTCCTGCTAGTTATGCAAAGGAATTGGACATATCAAAGTTCAGAAGTGAGAGTTAAAACCTTTGTCAAAAAGCACCAGTTAGACCAGAGAGGAGAGTTGGGACCCAAGGTGGAGGGACTGATGAGTCAGGGCCATAGCCCCCTAGTCTCCTTTGCACAACAAGGAGCTTTTAGAAGGAGCAGCCTGGACTCAACCAAACCACCATGAACAAACATTTATTTCTACAAACTGCAACCTTCCTTTTTTATACTCTGCCCTGCTTACTGTAACTTTTTCATAACAAACTTGGGTGCTGCCACTTGTATTTCATTACTAATTTATTTGTTTACTCACTTATTTTTAGACATGGTCTCACTAAGTAGCCCAGGGTGGCCTTGCCTCAGACTCATGGCAATCCTCCTGCCTCTGCCTCCTGAGTCCTGGGATTACAGGCATGCTGCACCATGCTTGCTGCCATTTGGATTTTAAAGCGTTTTTCTCTCCTTTTTTTTTTTTTTCTTTCTTTGGTCTCAGAGGAAAGGAGAGGAGAGGAGAGAAATAGGAGAAGGGGAGAGGAGGGAAGAGCAATAGGGGAAGGTGAGGAGAGGGGAGGGGAGGGGAGAAAAGGGAGGGGGAGGGAGGGGGAGGGGAGAGGAGAAGCTTAGGCAAAAGAGACCTGCCATTTTTCTACAGGTAGTTATCAGGGTTGAGAAGAATTTGGAGATCAAAGGTGCCAAATTTAGGCCAATGGCTGAATAAAATATAAGATATTTAGGCCAAGTAGCTCCCTGTAAACTAAAGGCCAAAAGAATTTTTAGAATGCTACCCAGAGTGCTTCTGCAACCCTGCCCAGCTTCTCCAGCAGTCCATACAGTAACTAGTAAGAGAGCACCTTGGAGCCCACAGGCTTGTGTTAGGGCACCTAACGAACAGGACCGGGGACCCAGAGTTCTCCATGTGGCTCAGCCACATCAGAGGTTTTCCTGAGAGGTGGGCCAGGGGTTCCTGCTGCAGTTTCCGTGACGGTCTGCTACAGGGCCTGGCCTCGCGGAGCCCATCACCTCCGCAGGGCTGGGATGAAAAACCAAGTGTTCCCAGGATTATGGGGGAGGCGGGAGCTCCTCTTACCAGACCTGGGCTGGATAACGAAGTATCCAGTGTTGTGTGGAGGGTTAGCAGGAAACAGCAAGTGACCTCCCGGAGATCATATGGGAGAGGGAGAGAACAGAGAGAGAGAGAGAGAGAGAGAGAGAGAGAGAGAGAGAGAGAGAGAGAGAAAGAGAGGGAGCTTACAAATGGAAGAGGTGGGGGATGCTGTAGTAGTCCCCTCAATCTACTTCCCCATATAGGGCTACCATAATGTTAGGAAAAGGAGAAAGGCAGAAGCTCAGCAGGATGTTTCTATTTCAAAACAAACCTGAGAGGGACTGCCCTGGCCCTGAGACCAGACTGGAATGTCTCCTAGAGGCTCTGGGTCTTTTATAGGGTCGTGAGGGGAAGGGGGCAATTCAGTGAAAGGGGGTTGTGCTAAGAACAGGGCTTGAGTAAGAATAATGGTTACCCAAGGATGAGGTTTGGGATTGTGCAGGGAATAGTGGTTGCTGTCAACAGCAGGGCTGATGATGATCAGAGTCCCTGAGTGCAGCTGTGCTGCGGTGTAAGTGGGGTGGAGTGATCTCTGATCAGCTTAGGGACACAGTGGTCAGATTCCTTCATTCATTACTGTTGAGTCCCAACCAGCTGTCTGACTTGTTTTACTGGTTGTCAGTTTCTCTCTTATCTAAGATAATGAGATCAGGGCCGGAGATTTAGCTCAGTGGTTCCAGTGCTTGCTTTGCAAGCGCGAGGTCCTGAGTTCGATCCCCAGTAACCACATACACAGACTCACGCCCACCAGCAATCAATACCACATACCACAGTGACGGGCGTGGTGGCTCATGCCTGTAATCCCAGCACTCGGGAGGCAGAGACAGGAGGATTGCTGAGTTCCAGACTTGCCTGGGCTACATAGTGAGCTCAGGGCCAGCCTGAACTACCAAGCGAGACCCTGTCTCAAAACAAACAAACAAACAAAAAAGATAATGGGATTAAATCACTGAATCATTGAAAAACATTTCTAGAACTGGTGACAACTGTGAGTTACCTGTTACTTATTGATTCTTTTTTTAAATTGAATTCTTTATTGGTACATTTTTTATACAGCTCACAATCATGCACAACATTGGGGAATTTGTACCAGTATATGACACAAGTTAATTCTCATTTTTACCCACATCCCTACCCACCCACCCCTTTATTTATTGATTCTTAATAAGGACATAGATAAAATTAACTAAATGTATGTTATGTGAAGTCATCTTAGAGATACTACAGAAACATTTCTCCAAGTGTTCCCAGGATTATGACAGTAAGCACAGCGTCCTCACTAACTTTTATATAAAAACTGATAATAGCCAGGTGTGGTGGCTCATGCCTATAATCCCAGCACTCAGGAGGCAGAGGCAGAAGGATTGCTGAGTTCCAGGCTTGCCTGGGCTACATAGTGATCTGAGGGCCAGCCTGAACTACAAAGTGAGACCCTGTCTCAAAATATATATATACATATATGAATGAGAAAAACTGATAATATGGAAACATGTAAAATTCACAACAGATTACCCAGAAACTAAATCTAGAGATTGGACATGTATCCATTTGGCTCAAGGATTTGGCTCTTCTTGGAATAAAAATACCACTATGAGAAATCACAATTTATTTCCCTTAATGAATAAGCTTTTCAGGTTATTTGCTAAAGAGATACTTTGGAGAGGTAAAAATCAGAAGAGAAATTCCTGGTAAAAGACAAGCCCATGTCAGAAAATGCAAAGAAAAGACAAGAATGACTTGCAGCAAGCATGGTTTCTCTCCGAGGTTGATTTAAATTATAGGGAAAAAATATCAAAATCTTTTTTCTGAACTAAAGTATCATTTTGTCAATAGAGCAAGAATGCAAATACGCAGCTTCTGGCTTAACTACAGTCCAGGCTAAGGACTGCGTGAGATTCTTAGCAAAATATTTTCTTATCTAATCAGCTGGCATACATGAGCTAACTAGGGCCTTCCCTCTACCAGCAGGAAACTTGAGGAGTTCGGTCTCCTCGTGGAAAATCTGATTTCACGTTCGAGGGTTGAGACACCTGCAGTGAGTGGGGGAAGAGTGGCCTGTTCGAGTGGACAGAGAGGACTGGTGTGCCTTGATTCCATGACCTCACTCATTACTAGGGTTGTGCTACAGGCTCTGGTGTTGTGTTCCCTGCATGATGGAATGGAAGAAGTGATCAGACCGTGGATTCATGACTGCACAAATGTTTGGCAATAGCTTTAAATGTTTATGGAGTATTCAGAGGACCGACCCCAGGGTGGAAGCAAATGGCTGCTGTCAGTCGCCTGGGTGAACCACAGAATCACAGAACTGGGCTGCAGAGCTGCTGCCTTAGATAAAGGGTGTGTGTGTGTGTGTGTGTGTGTGTGTGTGTGTGTGTGTGTGTGTGTGTGAAAAGGCTCTGAGTTTCTTATGTGTAAGACTTATGGACAGGATAACAAGGCACATTAACGTAGGCCCTGGAGTTCAGATATTCAGTCAGACACAGTCCATGTCTGCCTTCTAATTCTGCCTCCCAACTGGGTGACCTGAGCTAACTTCCCTAAGCTGGTTTTAATTTCATAGGGTTAACCTAAGGCTGTGCTGTGAACGTTCGTTTTATTTTTTGCTAATCTCATCAAAAGTTATGTAGATTTTTACATATGTTTCAAGCAATCTAGAAGACTTTAAAAGATAAATGACAGGGCCGGAGATTTAGCTCAGTGGCTCTGGCGCCTGCCTCATAAGCGCAAGGTCCTGAGTTTGATCCTGGTAACCACATACAATGCTGGGCGTGGAGACTCATGCCCACCAGCAATCAATACCACATACCACAGTGCCAGGCGTGGTGGCTCACGCCTGTCATCCCAGCACTCGGGAGGCAGAGACAGGAAGATTGCTGAGTTCCAGGCTTGCCTGGGCTACATAGTGAGCTCAGAGCCAGCCTGAACTACAAAGAGAGACCCTGTCTCAAAAAAAAAAAAAAAAGATAAATGACAAATCACCAAATCCCTCTCATACAGAAAAATCTGTCAAAACTTAGTAAAATCTGTTCATTCTTCTTAGATGAACAGACAAAGGGATGAATCACCGATGGCCAGATCAGATGCTGTTTTTATGTCTATGTGATATTTAATTTAATTTAATGCCCTTGAATTTAGCAGAAAAAAATTAAAATGGCATTAAAGGAATTGCCCAGCATTGATTAAAAAACAAAATGTATAAAATTAAGTTGTATATTTAAAAGATTTATGTGAACATTCATCCATGTAATACAAAAAAAGGTTAAAAAATTTAAAGACTTCTATTGGTTTTTCATGGATTCTGTTCCCTTCACTTGCATTACTTTTGCAATAATCATTCCTTGGCTTTACTTAGTAATTTTCCTGTTACACTATTTTTTTGTTTTCGTGGAATCAGGGACCGAACTCAGGCCCTTGTGCTTCCAAAGCAGAGGCAGTACCACTTGAGCTAAATCCCCAGCCTAAACACTATTTTTTAGGTTTACCTCCTTTGAGTATTGTATACAAGAAGCCACACTATATTCATTAGTTTCTGGCTTGTTTCTTTTGCTTAGGACTATACATCTAAGATTGGCCTATGTTTATAGAAATAGTTGTGTTACAATAATAGAGTTTTATATTATTCTATTAAATTAACAAGCTATAATTTATCCACTCCTCTTATAATGGTCATTTTGATTTCTAGTTTTTTATTTCATACAAATCATGCTTCCATGGATATTTTAGAAGGTTTTGTTTGTTTGTTTGTTTGTTTGTTTGGAGACAGAATTTCACTTTGTAGTTCAGGCTGGCCCTGAGCTCACTATGTAGCCTAGTGTAGCCCAGGCAAGCCTCAAACTTAGCAATCCTCCTGCCTCTACTTCCTGAATGCTGAGATTACAGGCATGCACCACCACACCCAGCATTGTGGTATATGGCACTGGTTGCTGGTGGACATGAGTCACCATGCCTGGTATTGGTGTATGTGGTTACTGGGATTGAACCAGGGACCCTGTGCTTGCTAGGCAGGCATGGGAACCATTGAGCTAAATCTCCTGCCCCCTCAATTGATATTTTAAGCTATGTTTGATGTGCATGCACAAGAAAGCTTGGGATATAGACTGCAGAGTAGAATTACCAGACTGTTCACTAGGTAAACTCTTCATTTTTCCAGATAAAATCAGCTTCTGTTATATTTTTGTTATGTTTTATGTTATAAATTTATTGGTTATGTATTTCCTCTTTTGTTCATAGCATATTCAATTATAAACTATTTGATCACAAAATGTTGTCTACTTTTCCATTTGGTTCTGGATATTTATATGAAATGGGTTCATAAGAGATAGAAATAAATGATTTTCAGATGCATATTGATGTCTAGATACATACCTTCTAAATATTAACTTGCCAGTTATAATTAATTACCTTTCTGTTCAAAACTATCTATACTTTGCTGTGATTCTAGAGATACATATGTCAGCTACATACACATATATATACATGTATACAGGCTGCACAACAAATTATCCCAAAACCTAGCAAATTAAATTACAAGAGCCTATTTTCTCCCAGTGTTTGTGGGCCAGGATTTAGCTGCATTTCCTGCCTAATAGATCCTCACAAAAGGTCTCAGTCAACACAACACCTCAGAGTGGTGGTTTCATCTTAAAGCTCAAACCAGAGAAGAATTACAACCAAGCTCACTCAGTGGGGTTTTGAGGTAGGAACTAGACATGGCTTAGACTGGCAGTATCCCGGAATCTACACGGCTCCATGTCTTAGGAGCCTGTCTGTAGAACTTGCCATGACCTTCCTATGGAAGGCATAAAAGAGACTGGATGCCATGAGGGGTCCACTATTGTGACGCTTCACAGTCACTCACCCTGAGGCTCCCAGACCCAAAGTGCACAGTGGCACCTCCGGTTCTTTCCACAATTCTGGTTCCAAATCGAATTGGATGAGAACCAAATCAAATGCCCCCAAACTTCAACTCTAAACCTAACCATTGAATTTGATTCAGTTCTTATCCAATGTGATTCACAACCAGAACTGTGGAAATAATGAAATCCATGAACCAAGGTCCCACTGTACTTTTTTTTTTCTTTTTCTCTTTTCCTCTTTTGTTCAGCCCAAGGTGGCTCTACAGGGTCAGTTCCTCCCTTATGCCTTCACCCCTCACTTTTCAAATAAACTTTTGGCATCATTTTTGGCTTATCTCACCCAATTATTTGTCTAAGGAGAGAAGGACCTGGAATATGTCCAATTGGAGAGCCATTTGTAAAAGATCCTTGAAGGCTACTGTTCAATTGCACAGAGTTTCAGGTCTTTACTCGCTGTGAAATGTAGGTTTCTTTCACATGCAGCTTCCTTCCTCAAAGCATGAAATCCACAAAGGTAATGGAGGGTTCCTGAAGGATGAAAGCCACGGTTTTTAATAACCTAAAGTCAGAAATGCTGTCCAATAACTTTTTCCATATTTAGTAAATCTCTGGGGCCAGCACACACTCAGGAAAAGTTACACAGGGTATGAAGATGAAGGTCATTTTAGGTCCACAAAGCCTCCTCCTGCCGACTGAAAATCCACATTTCTCCAGTGTCAGTGGGTATCTGTTAGAGTCCATCAATACGAAGCCCTAGAAGATATGAGAGAACAGAGGAGGGAGACAGATACTGTGCCCTTCTATCGTCCCTCTTCCTCTCAGTTTCACTGCCCCAGAGAAATGGCTCTTCATCTTGGAAGTACCAGTTAGATCCGGGAGCAGCTGATTAGTTTCCATGATTGTTTTGTCTTCTTCGCACTCCCAGGACTAGTCTCATCCCAGCTTCTCAGAGTACAGACGCCAGTGGGGTGGTAGATGTCCTCTCACTGGGGCCTGGACTTCAGCTCCAGGACCTCCTCCAAATCAACCAGAGGCACTGTTCTGCAGAGTCCAAGTCCCGACCCTTTCAGGCCTTTTGGCCATCTTCCAGCTCCTGATAATTCCACCACTTTCTTGGGGTCCCCACCCCTGCCCTAAGGGTAGTCATTGTTTCATGCAGTAACCGCCTGTAACTTACCTCGGTGGTTTCTTTTCACATCTCAGGAAATTTTAATATCTACTCTAATCTAACGAATCCACTATATTAAAAAACCTCCTGTTAAAGTAGCGTATGGTTTCTCACTAGTATACTGATATTCTGTTCCAGTTTAAGGAATTTAAATCAGAACTAAATGCATACTCTTTCCCTCAAAGACTAACAAGTTAGTGGGAATACAGAAGGACAGATACCTATAATACAGAAAGTTATTTGAGGCCACACTAAGTTGCAAGTTGGGACTTAGGAGAGTGTTTCTGCCCAGGAGAACCAGATAGACTTCACAGAGAAGGGAGGATTTTAGTGAGACCTTAAAAGGGAGAGCACTCCAAGAGAAGGGAACAGTAAAAGAAAGAAAAACAAGGAAAGCTAAATATACATTTGGAGGAGTTTTGTCTCCACCCTCGTGCTGTCCAAGAAAAAAACTCTGTGAACCAAAAAAGAAAATCACAAGAGTAGTTTTAAAGTATCTAGTAGCCAGCGTTAAAACAAAGAGTAGGAAAAGGAACAAATAAGATAAATTATATCTCATTTGATGTATCTAAAATATCACTTCAGTGAATAATATAACAACTCATGAAATATTTTGCCTTCTCTTTCTCATGCTGTATTGTATGTTGTGTGTTTTACATTTATAGCACTTCTCAATGTACACATGTTGCGCTTCAAGTGCTGAGTCAGCACGCACATGGCTTGTGGCTACCATTTTGGGACAGTGTGACTCAAGACAATAGGGGACCATGGAAGATTTCTGAGCAAGAAATCAATATAATCAGAGGAGTACTTTGGAAATTTTAATATTGAAAAACGATCCAGTGGACAGACATTTAGTAAACACTTAAAACTTAAGAATATTTAATTGCCATATAGAGTGAAAACTGCTCAATAACCCAAGACATTTGGAGTATTTTTTTAGAGTGAGAAATTAGATATTCTACTCTAATACTTCCTTTTATTGTTTTCAATAAAAGCAGTGATAAATGATCAAATTTCCTAAAATAAACTAAATAGAAAACTTTGGATTTTCTAAAAAACAAAAAGCATTCTTTTTGGAAAATCTAAGAATATAAAGCTACCTGTTGGGTTTATGCTTCCTGAATATTAGGATCTATCTATCCTCCTACTAATCCCGTCCCCCAGAGACCTTTACTATGGGTAATTACTGACATTCCTACTAAAATGATAAAAATACAGGAAATGTCATTTTAATGATTGTGGGGCTCAGCTTTTCCAGGTTACAAGATTTAAATGAGAAGTATTTACAAGTGGAGTATGCTCTCTCCTGAGAATTCATTTGGTTCACCTGGATTTATGAGTTTTGTCTGTTTTCCATTCCATTTCATAAATGCTAAGCTGGCTATTAAGATACAAAACATACATCGGTAATCCGTGGGGCGGGAGCAGAACTGTACTCTTTCCATACCCAGCGACACTAGTTTTACTCATTTCATTTAAATCTCAGGGGATATATAGTGAGACTTTCTGTCTCCCTCTTTATTTTAAATATTGATTTATAAGTCTACAGAAGGAATAATTGTATAACTTTATCAAATTCCTTTTGAAATCAAGATGAATATAACCAATCTTCAATGTATCATAAACACTAATAAAATTGCTCTGTAATTCAACATATTCCAGTGGATCCCATAAATGTGCTTCTGCCTCCAAGCACGGAGGTACATGCCTATCATCCCAGCTCTCTGGAAGACTGAGGCAAAAGGATCAAAAAGTCAAGGCCATTCTGGACAACTTAGCAAACGTTTGTCTCAAAATAATTTTTTTTTAATTAGGCTAGGGATGTAGTTAAGTACAAAGCTCTGGGTTCAATCCTCAGAATATAAATGAATTAAGTAAGTAAGTAAGTATGTAAGTAAGTAAGTAAAAAATACAAAGTGCTTCCTGATTTGCAATCAGATCACATGATTGTAAAAGAACAGAGGGATCTACTATTGCTGATGAGAACCTCACTAACTACTAAAAAACGCAGGACTTTACTTCAATTGATGGTGGTGTAGAAGGAGGGGAAGAGAGGAAAAGAGAACTGAAAACAATCTTTACATTTCAGAGTGTTTCATGTGAGATGCTGGTTTGTACCAGGTGTCTGTTATTAAGCTCGTTTCCATATGTGATTGGGGATGAGTAGGACTGCAGGAAGGAGATCTATTTGGCAGGGGATCATTGCTAATAGGACTTAATCCGAGGTCTGTGGAAGTAGAAGGGTCAGACTGAAGGGAATTAGGCTTGATGCAAATCCAGTACTTGACATTGATGCTGACAGAGGCTGTGGCTTCAGAAGTGGCTCCTCTCTAGGTTTTCATGTCTTCTTGACTGGGTATACCAAGTTATTCCCCACTCCAAGGGAAAATCACAGAGCAGGGGTGGAAAGAGAGTGGCCTATGGACATGATGGACTTAAGGTTCTGTAGGTGGAGAGGACATGACCACGAGAAAAGTGTCACATCTGGGTAGGAAAGGCATGTTTTCAGAACCCAGGTAACTGAAGGGATAGTAGTGGATAAGCTCTCTGCTGGGAGGTGAGTGGAGAGAACAAAACAGAGCAAGGACAGAACACTGGCATGTGCAACACTTAGAAAGAAAGAAGAAGAAATAGCACATCAAGGATGATGGAGGTGTTGATGGCCACCTCTTTCCCTGCCCATATGCGTATGGTTTGTCTCCATCTGCACTGCAGAGCGGGGCTGACAGCTGCCAACCTCCCCACCTCACTGTCTGAGACTGTCTGGTACTCACACGACCCACCCAAGAACCACAGGACAGCCTCCAGGTGCTGAGAATTTACAGATGTGAGTTTAGGGGAACAGGTGATCCAGCTTCCCATTCATTCAGTTCTGCATTCATTCAGTGTTCTACAGGGTTCATCTGAGACCCCGTAGGGAAGGGACCCCTGTTCCTTATCATACTAACCTGCCCATTCACACACCCTTATTGGCTCCCTCCCTTTCCCCATCTCACCTCCTCCTTTTCTTTCCTTGTGCTTCCTGAGATCACTTCCTAAATCAAGTATCTTTATTTCACACCAAACACTTCAAAGAACTATCCATTTCAGAGTGTGGGAGGAAAAAGAAAATAAACTAAGACAAAAGGAAAGTCTAGCTAAGTAAGAGTACAGTACAATGATGTAACAAATAAAACAGGAAGGATAGGGTATTGGCAAGAAACTGACCAACAGAAAAAAATTACTGCAGAGATACTGAGCCAGACGAAAAGACCAAATGTATTTCTCTGAATTTAGCAGTTGGAAGCTGACTTTGACAAGAGGATCTTCAGTTAAACTGAGAGTTTGGAGGGTAAACTCTAGTCACAGTTATGTGACTGTGAACTGAGGCAGTAATAAAGGAAGGAGAAATGGCAAGGAAAGTTGTTTTATGTTGTTTAAGATCATTTGGTTTGAGTGTGCCACACAGAAAAGAACTGGAGAAAGGTTGCCAATAGCAAACCATTGACAATCGATAGAGCAAAAGAGGCCCCTTGGAGAAAGAGCTGCCATCTTGGATTTACCTTGTCCACAAAAGCCAGACCAATGATAAATGGGGTATGAGAAACTTCATGGTGAGTAAGAAATAGACATAGTCCCTAACTTGACTCCTACTTTCTCTGTAAAGAAAGTCTTTACATGCTGGGGATTTAGCTCCAGTGGTACTGCACCAACCTTGGATTCACAAGGGCCTGAGTTCAACCCCCAGTACTGCAAAAAAAAAAAAAAAAGTCTTTACACCAGAGATGATTAGGAAGACAACTTTGAAGATGGTAGTGAGGGCTGGAAAGCAGTGTGGGAACTTGGTGCCTCAGAAATTAGAGTTGCACAAAAGAATGACTTGGAATAACTTCATAGACACATAGAAATTAAATAACACCCTCCTGAATTAGTGGGTCACAGGTAAAATTAAAGAAGAAATTGGACACTTCCTATAATTAAACAATAATGCTGATACAACTTACATAAACTTATGGCACACCATGAAAGCAATCCCACATGAGAAATTTATAATGGTGAATTTCCATGTCAGAAAAACAGAACTACTCCAATAAATAAACAGCCAAATGTGAACCTCAAGAGCCTGCAAAAAGAAGGCAAGCCCAAAGCTCATATGAGGAAGAAAATTATAAAGATTAGAGGAGAAATTAATGCAGGAGACTAAGAACAATTAAATCAATGAGATTGAGTTGCTTCTTTGAAGGATTAAATAAAATTGGTGAACCTTAGCCAACCTTACCAAAAAAGAAAACAGTCAAATCCATTCAGTTAGGAATTAATAGGGTGAAATGACAACAAATGCTGAAGAAATGCAGGAGATCATTAGTATCTACTTCAAGAACCTGTACTCTTTTATTTATTCATTTTTAAGACAAGGTCTCACTTTGTAGTTCAGGCTGGCCCTGAGCTCACTATGTAGTCCAAGCAAGCCTCAAACTCAGTAATCCTCTCCTGCCTCTGCCTCCCAAGTGCTGGGATGACAGGCATGAGCCACAATGCCCAGCATTGTGGTATGTGGTACTGATTGCCAATGGGTGTGATTCCTATGCCCAGTATTGTTGTATGTGGTTACCCCTGATTGAACCAGGGAACTTGTACTTGCTAGGCAGGCACCAGAAGCACTGAGCTAAATCTCTGGCCCAAGAATCTGCATTCTTAATAAGAAGAACACATAAGAAATAGACTTCTACATATATTATATATATATATATATATATATATATATATATATATATATATATATATATATATATTAGGCGGGCTTGGTGGGTCATGCCTGTAATCCCAACACTAGGAAGGCAGAGGCAGGAGGATTGCTGAGTTTGAGGCTTGCATGGTCTACATAGTGAGCTCAGGGCCAGCCTGAACTGCAAAGCGAGACCCTGTCTCAAAAAAAAAATATATATATATATATATAATATGTACATATGTATATTATGTATATAATATATATATGAATTACCAAAGCTGAATCAAGAAGGTATAAAAATTCTAAATAAGCCAATATCAGTCAATGAAACTGAAGATGTAATTAAAACTTACCAACAAGTAAAAGACCAGGTCCTGACAGGTTCACTGCTGAATTCTACAAGAATTTTAGAGGAGATATAATTTCAGCTATTTCTCAAAGCACTTAAGGAAATTTGAGGGAAAGAAATACACCTAAAGTCACTCTTGGAAGCAAGTGTTACCCTGATACCAAAACCAGGAAAGGATCCAACCAGAAAAGAGAAATACAGGCCAATCTCCCCAGAGAACATAGATGCAAAACTCCTCAGAAATATAATGGCAAACAGAATGCAGCAAAACATCAAGATTATACAGCATGACTGAGTAGAATTTTTTTTTTTTGAGACAGGGTCTCGCTTTGTAGTTCAGGCTGGCCCTGAGCTCACTATGTAGCCCAGACAAACCTCGAACTCAGCAATCCTCCTGTCTCTGCCTCCCGAGTGCTGGGATTACAGGCGTGAGCTACTACGCCCAGCACTGCAGTATGTGGTATTGATTGCTGGTGGGCATGAGTCACCACGCCCAGCATTCTATGTGGTTACTGGGAACGAACTCAGGACCTTGCACTTGCGAGGCAGGCGCTGGAACCACTGAGCTAAATCTCCAGCCCATGACTGAGTAGAATTTATCCCAAGGATGTAGAAATGGTCTAATACCCATAAGTCAATGAATGTAATACCCATATGAGTAGGATCAAGTACAAAAACTATATGATCATCTCAAAATGCAAACAAAAATTTAAAAAAGTCTAACACCTTTTCATAATAAAAACTGTACACAAAATGGAATACAAGGTCTTCATTTCAATATGAGAAAAGCCATCTATGAAAAACTAATAGCCAGTGTCATACTAAATGGACAACAACTAGAAGTTTTTACTCTAAAATCAAGAACAAGAAAAGGATGTCCACTATTACCACTCTTATTCAATTCACTACAGTTCTAGAAACATTAGCCAGAGCAATTAGACAAGAAAAAGAAACAAATAAGAATGGGAAAGGAAGAAGTTAAATTATCATTATTTGCAGAAGATATGATATTCTAACAGAAGATCCCAAAAACTCCATTAAATGACTTTATTTAATAACCAAATTCAGTATGGTAGCTGAATACTAAGTTACCACTTGAAAATCAAAAGCATTCTGTACAAAAATAAGAAACCCACTGAGAGAGAAATGAGGGAAATAAAACCTTTTACAATAGCATCCCCCAAAACTGAAATACCAAATAATCAATCTAATGAAAGAAGTAAAAGACCTTCAGATTGAAAACTACAATACACTGAAAAATAAGCTTGAAGAGAATATCAGAAAATGGAAAGTTATTCCTTGTTCTTAGGAAGTAAGAACCAATATATTGAAAATGGCTATACTTCTAAAATTGTTATAAAGATTTAAGGCAAACCTATCAAAATATCAATAGCATATCTCACAGAGTAAGAGGAAACAGTTCTAATTCATTAGGAACCAGAAAAGACCTAAAAAGGAAAAAGCAATTTGAAGGCAAGGCAAGGGGTATCAAAAATCCCTGACTTGAAATTATATTACAAAGCTATGAAGACAAAAACAGCATGGTATTGGGGAATAAAAGATCCAAGGATCAGTGCAGCAGATTAGAAGATGCAGAAACAACTCCAAACCCTCAGTCACCTTATCTTTGACAAGTGAGTCCAACACTTTCACCAAAAGAAAGATAACTTTGGGTCAGAGATTTAGCTCAGTGGTTCTGGCACCTGCCTCACCAGTGCAAGGTCCTGAGTTCGATCCTGGTAACCACATAGAATGTTGGACATGGTGACTCACGCCCACCAGCAATCAATACCACATACCACAGTGCCAGGTGTGGTGGCTCACGCCTGTAATCCCAACACTCAGGAGGCAGAGATAGGAGGATTGCTGAGTTCACGGCAGCTTGCCTGGACTACATAGTGAGCTCAGAGCCAGCCTAACTACAAAGCGAGACCCTGTCTCAAAAAAGAAGAAAGAAAGAAAGAAAGAAAAGAAAGAAAGAAAGAAAGAAAGAAAGAAAGAAAGAAAGAAAGAAAGAAAGAAAGAAAGAAAGAAAGAAAGAAAGAAAGAAAGAAAGAAAGAAAGAAAGAAAGATAACTTCTCTAATAAACAGTGCTGAGAAAACTGGCTTTCAATATCCCAAAGATTAAAACTATACCTGTATTTTTCACCATGCACTAAACTAAAGCTGAAATGTATCAAATATTTCAATATTAAATCAGAAACACTAAATCTTCTGGAAGATAGAATAGGTAGAACTCCCAATGACACTGGTGTAGGCAAACACAGGAAATATCATGAAGAATCAACTGGGGTCTCATCTTATTAAAAAGGACTTGCATAGCAAAAGAAATCACCCACAGCATGAACACACAACACATTGTGTGGGGAAAATTTTGACAGCTATTCCTCAGACAAAGAACTGCTTTCTAGAATGTATAATGAACTAAAAATTAGACCCCAAAGTTTAAAGACTCAGACCAAACATGGGCATCTGAAGTGAACAGGCACTTCTCAGATGAAGACATAAAAATGGCAAATAAATATATTTTAAAATCTTCCACATCACTGGTCATTCAAAAGATGTAAATCAAGAGGGGTAGGGGTTGTGGTGAGGGCAGGGGAATGGGAAAAACGAGAATCAAGATGTGTCATGTACAGGTACAAATTTTCAACGTTGAATATGGGCATAAGGTATGTATAAAATGTACCAAAAAATCAATTTTTAAAAAGAGATGTAAATTAAAACAGAATGAGGTTCCAACTCACTCCAGAAAGAATGACTATTATCCAGAAATTAAGCAATAACAAATGCTGGTGGGCTGTAGGGCGAAAGGAATCCTTCTCCACCATTGGTGGGAATGTAGACTGATGTGGAAATCAGTACAAAGAACCCTCAAAAAAGTAAAACTAGAGGTTCCATTTGAAACATCTTTTCCTCTCACAAATCTTCCCAAAAGAAGCAAAAGCATCATATCATACCAATATACACACCTTCATGTATCTTTATAGCAGGACAGTTTGTAATAGCTAAATCTTAGAAACAGCCCATATGTCCATCAACAGATGAATGAATAAAGAGGATATGGGGTTTGGGGGTGTTTTTTAGATAATGTAGTACTCTACTATAAAGAAGGATAAACCTGAGACATTTCTAGTTAAATCGATGCACCTTAAGATCATCCTCTTAAGTGAAATAAATCAGACACACGTGTTTAAATATCATACTGTTTCTCTGGCGTGAGAAACTGAAAGCGTAAATAAGGACCAAAATATATAATGAATAATGAGAAATGAGAAGGAAATGTTTAAATGGAAGGGGATCAAGGAAGAGAGAAGGAAGAAAGGAAGAGACAAGAAAAAAATTAGGAGGAAAACTAAAAACAAAGCTTTTGTAAATAAAGGGGAGAAGAGGGATTGAAGGGAGGGGAAGGGAATGAGAAAACGAAGAACCATGCACCAGTATGAATTCCCAATGATGAATGTGATCATTACATATATCTAAAATATACCAATAATATAAAATTTTTAAAAGATGATGACGATGCCACAGGTGCCTGAAGTGATGGCCAAGATCATAACGGCCTCCTTGACCAAGGAACCCTGATCCTGGCTTACTGCTTCATTTCCCTGTCTGAGGGATTTGGTGACAGATGTCCAATGCATGACTACAGAGAGAAGAAGATTCAAAAGGGATACATTAAAGTGACAGGAGCAGAAGGTAAGATATATTTCCCCTGACCTTAACACTGCAGGAGGTGTGGGAAGAACCGCCCTCTTAAGAAGTCACCAAGGGGGCTGGAGATTTAGGTCAGTGGTTCCGGCGCCTGCTTCACAAGCGCAAGGTCCTGAGTTTGATCCCGGTAACCACATACCACAGTGCCATGCATGGTGGCTCACACCTGTAATCCCAGCACTCAGGAGGCAGAGACAGGAGTATTGCTGAGTTCGAGGCTTGCCTGGGCTCCACAGTGAGCTCAGGGCCAGGCTGAACTGCAAAGCGAGACCCTGTCTCAAAAAAAAAAAAGTCACCAGGGTAAGCAAGTCCTCGGAGGTTCTTCCCCAGACATTTAGCAGCTATGCTAAGTGTGTGTGATTCTCTGAAGAGGCACTGAACACATAAGGAGTTGGCTTTCTCTTGGAGCAGAGGTGATGGGGACACCATGAAAGTTCTGGAGGGAAAAAGTCTGTAAAGGGAGTCTGGGGCATGGGAAGAGGGTTAGAGACTTGTGGGCCTTTGGGAAGCCAAGAAAGCCAGGATTGGAGATCTGAAGGATTAGCTGGAATTGGAGACTAAGAAAAATCGGTGCCCTTAAATGTTGTTTTGTAACAGGATGATTGTAGCAGATCAGCTTTTGTGCTGGGTTCCAACAAGAATAAATCATCTTGATTCCTGGGAAAATCTCATCAAATATGCAAGTAAAGATATTGGTTAGTTCCCCAGAATTTCTTGGAAGAGGCATTAGTGATGCTGGTTTTGGAAGGAAGGATGAACAGAACAGAATTTCAGATGAGTGAACAGCAGGAGCAAAAACACCAGGGAAAGGAAAAACAAAACACCCTGAGTCTGTGCGAGCAGATGTGAAATCGTCAGGATGAGGCCCTGCTTTGCTTGGACCTCAGGAAACCCTCACTGGTGTCTATAGTCACGGATGTCCAGTGTGGGTCGGGTGAGTTCTTCAGAGCTAGCTGTGTCACAGAACTTCTCAGGGCTGTCCTCACTGTCCTGAAAAACAAAGGATAAAAGGATGACCCCTTCCTTAGCAGGTTTCATCTCTAAAAACAGATGGGTCCAGAGAGACTGAGCAGAATTTGCTGGAGGCCCAGCTGCCTGCCCAGAATAGGGCTACATCCCCTGCGGTGATTCCTAATGAGTTTAACAAAAGTCTTGGCTTGTTCTCAAAGCATGAGAACACCAGTGTGAGCTAATTGAAATCTGGCTGAAGAGAACAAGGTGGAGAAGAACTTAGGAAACTTTTCTCTTTCTGTCTGCCCTAGAGAAAACATCATCAACCAGGAAGAAAGAGAGTCCAGTGGAGGAATTGTGGTTATTTACACTCATTTCAGCCAAAAATAAAGAGGATAGTATTTGCATTGTTACAATATTTAATACAAAAGACTTGATAAAAAATAGTTTTTGAAGGGTTTTGAAAAATCACTCTTAGTTCCTTGAATATTGAGTTTTCTTTTTTTTTTTTAATCTGTATTGGTACAATTTATATACATCTCACAATCACACATAATATCGGGGAATTTGTACCAATATACGACACAAGTTACTTCTCATTTTTACCCACATCCCTACCCACCCACACCTCCCGACCCCCTACATACATGCTCTTTTATTTTCTTTCAGAATCATATTTATTCCTTCCCCTCATTATATTCCCACACCAAATTTCCCTTGGAAACTTCCCAGTCTACAAAAACTGTCATACTTTCTAGAGCTCATTTGCATCTACAGGTGCTCATATAAAAGAAAAGATCTGGTATTTGCCTATCTGTGATCTATTTATTTCACTTATTAGATTTTCTTGAGAAAGAAAATATAAGGCACTGAGTCTGAGTTCATCACATGTTGCCTTCAATCATATTCACTTGGGACCTAGGAAAACATTTTTAGTCTTCCTGTACTATAAAACTTCTGTTGCAGGCACTTAATCTGTAACTCAGAATTCTGTGTGTGTGTGTGTGTGTGTGTGTGTGTGTGTGTTAATGCTTAGAGAAATACATTTGAACAATGTCTATCATCTAATCTAATGGTGAATTTCTTTCTAGGAATTCTAAATCAGATAATTAATGAAACAGGACTGTCATAATATATCTGTGGCCCCTGGCCAGCTTCCTCCTTTTAACAAGAACTGACTACGCTGATAATACTGTAGTGGTTTGTGTATCATATGAGGTTTGTTGGGTTAGATCATATGTAGAAAAGCAAGGTGATAAATAAAGAGTGTATAAGTAAATGGAAGCAAAATCAAGTAAAACTTTGAAATAATTATCTGTGTAATGCTTTCCTTTAAAAACTCCTTTTTGGGTAAAAAAAGAATTTGTGAAATCAGCTATACTAATCAGAATATTCCAAATAAAACTTCTCAGGCACTTCTAAGAGCTCCTTGTTAAAGTCTAACCCCATAAATATAAATGTAGCACTGTATTTTAACTTAAAATGGATGTGCAGGCAAGGACTGTCCATACGGGTTACTGTTCGCTATGCCAGTGGCTATCTTGTGTCCCCAACTGAAAACAGGGACATAATGTTCACCTTGGGTTTGTTAGAAAGTTATTGTTCTAGTGAAATAAATGCAAATGGTTTGAACTTCTGAAGCGCTCGGCAAAGGTAAGGAATGGTTACGGTTACATATTCCTTCGGAGGTGCACTTTGTCTTAATGTTTACAGAAAAGAAGTGCTACCCATGAGCTGCAAGAAAAAGTGCAACTTTGCTAAGTGTATGAATTCTCCGCTTGGCTACTTTGCTCCCTTTCCCCAGTTAAACGGAGGGCAGACTCCAGTGCAGGAGGGAGAGGCAAATTATTAAGCTCCTTTTCCAACTTCATCAAGATTCTTGGCTTTTTTTCTTCTTACCAGTAGTTTGAATTATTAGGCAGCAGACATGCTGTCAAAAGACTGGATAATTATCTGTCATTTTCCATGTCTGAAGGCAGCCTTCCGCCTCTGCAGCTAGATGGATAATCTGTGCTTGCATTCCAAAATTTATTATATTTGGATTTTATGTGGGTGTGTGTGATCCCTCGAGGGAGAAACCTCAAGCAACCTCTCCTTTCCTTGCCACCTCCAACCCAACCCACACCTCACACACACACACACACACACACACAGGGCCTCATGTAGGCTCACACACACACACAATCACACCCACAGCCCCACACATACATGCACACATATACACAAACACATGCGCACACACACATGCATCCTAAAATAATGATTGGTGGACCAAATATTGACCAAAAAATTTGAGATATTTGGGAATTAGTTCTTCAGCTAGATGCATAGGTATCTGTTCTCATCTTCACATATTTCTTAACCCAAAGACTATTTGGTTGTACGCAGTAAAGTAGAAAAACAAGCCCCAGAAGGTGATGGAGATGTTTGCCTGAGCTACCATTATGCTTTGCTCTAGGGCTGAAGATGTCTTTTAAAGAGGGGTCACTGAAAGCAAAGAACAGACAGCTGATTCAGCTGAGAATACAATCTGAACTGGTTTTTCATCTGTACACAGGGATGTGCCACAATAATTAACTGTCTCTCACTCAGTTTTCTTTGGGGCCACCAGTGTGTACTTTTAAGTCATCTTGGAGAAGTTACAAACTCCTGTTTTCATTCTTCAGTTCCATCAGGCAATAGTAGCCCTGAAAATCACATATTCACATAGAATAAATAACTTGTCTTCTTAATGGGCTACTTGGAATGGTCATAGTGTAATGGGCTATGATGAAAAACACACAGCTGCTGTCAGAGTATCAAATAAACTGCCGTTCAGCAAGAAGTGCTGGGGATGGGTACTGGCAATGGGAGACTTTGAGGAAGAAAAAGGAAAGTTCTCAAAGACACCAGAAGCATGGTTCTTACATGGAAGAAAGAAGAGAACTGGAACCTTGGAGTATTGAAGAGTTAGTTCCCCACGGCTTCAGGTCTGTCATCATCTGGAGGTACTCAAGGGCCAGATCATAGAAATACATACCAGGTAAGAACCTGGAATTTTATTCTTTAGATCAATGGTTCTCAAAGTGTCATTTTCAGATCAGCAGTATCAAGGTCCCTGGGTGCTAGATCGGAAATGTCAAGCCTGGGGTCCTTTTATGGTTTAGATCTAAAATGTCCCCCAGATGTCCCTCACGTGTGTGGAAAACGATGGGCTTGTGAGGGTGCTGCAACCCTCAGTGTATTAATATATCAATAAATCCAAGCTGAATGTGCTATTTAGGGGTGAATCTTATTGAAAGTTGCAGGGCACTGGGGGTATGACCCCAAAGGGTGCATCACCCTTCCCAGTTCCTCCCCTCACTTCTCTGCCTGTTTCCTGTCCACCATGACGTGAGCTGGTTTCCTCTTCCACCACACCCTTCCTGCCTTACAGCCAACTGACCATGGACTGAATCCTCTAAAAACCATGAGTTAAAATAAACCTCTCCTCCTTTAAGTTGTAGGTGCAGAGTATTTTATCCCAGCAATGAGAAAGTGACTAAGATATGCGCTATACCAGACATTTCAAAATAGAAACTCTTAAGATATAGCTTATCAAACTGCTTTAACAATCTCTCCAAGTGATTCAGCTTCAGTAAGTCTGAGGTTGACTGAGTTCATGACTCTGGCTATCGTAGGAAATGTTTTAAACTACAAACTCCCATATTTCACCTCTACCAAGTAGTAAGTGAGTAGGGAAGGCTGGAAAAGGACCTGCTTTATGGATTTCCAGCCCAGAAAGAGGTCCCAGACCTAGGCTGTGGAGGGCCCCACACTTAGTTTAATGTTTTACTTTCACCATTTGGAAATTCTTAATTTTTGAACAAGGAGTTCACATTTTCTTTTTGTACTGGTTCCCACAAATTATGCAGCCAGTGTTGAGCTGGGCCTTAGGGGTATTTTCAAATTTTGCAGGTCTCTAATAGTGAGCAGTGAGGAGAACTGCCAAGTTAGGGAATGCACTGGGAAAAAAAAAATGGAATTCAACTTCAATAAGATATCCAACAGGGTCAGAGGGTTAGCTCAGTGGTTCCAGCGCCTGCCTCATAAGCACAAGGTCCTGAGTTCGATCCCCGGAAACCACATACAATGCTGGGCGTGGAGACTCACGCCCACCAGCAATCAGTACCATATATCATGGGGGTAGTGGCTCACACCTGTAATCCCAGCACTCAGGAGGCAGAGACAGGAGGATTGCTGAGTTTGAAGCTTGCCTGGGCTATATAGTGAGCTCAGAGCCAGCCTGAACTACAAAGCGAGACCCTGTCTCAAAAAAAAAAAAAAAAAAAAAAAAAAAGATATCCAACAAATTTCAAAATGGTGTCATAGTCGAGATGAACAACTGTTGAGTAAATCATGTTATAGTTACATTTTTTAAAGTAGACAAATTAAATTTATTAGTTTCATTAAACAAAAAATAATGCCCTATATGGGCAATCTTTGGAGCCAGAAGTTCAGAGAACCCCCATCCACAACATGAGAGGCAACATTCCAAATGGAAAGCAGACATGAGGGACAGAATGAGATTGGCTACAACTTGATCTACACATGATCTGACTGGTTAGCTCCATGTGACAGACTGAAACTTGGCTGCTGTGACTAGCTGGGACTCAGCTTTTTGCTACTAAAGTATATTCCTATGTAAGGGTCTTGGGTAGTTACCCACTATTAGGTTGCAATTCATTATGAAAAGACAAGGATGAAGGTATCCTCAGATCAGATTTCATTTAACAATTTAAAAACTGACTGATAAAACAATGTTTAAACTGCTCACAACCCAAGGGAGTTCTCCTAACAAATTATAAATCTCTTTCCCGTTTCAATAAAAATGTTAATTGTGATTTAGATAGAGATATTTGAGTAAGGCTTATATGTTTACAGATTACCCCAGTACCTTAGTGAACAAAATCAAATTATGATTATTATCAGCACATTAGCTCACAAGAGCAGATTACATGCATCTATTCCCAACTTTACATATCACAATGTAGCCTGAAGCCCGCAGTGACATCATAGGAGTTAACACGCAAATAATAAACCAGTTGTTAGTTGTTGACCAGCACACCACTACCACCAATATTTCTTGGCTGCTTTAATCCACATTAGGTCATTATAGGTAATGTCTTTTAAAGGGCAAACAATGAAAAGGAGGGTAATACAGATTAACTGACCTTCTACAACCCAGAAATGAAGTCAAATATCAATACAATACTCTTTGTCTCCAAGTTTATAATTTTCACATAGTTTCCTATTGGTGAGAAGTCAAAATAAAAAAAGCTTTTAGCAGACTTCAATATGGTTCAAATTCAACAAGATAAATACCAGATTCAAAAAGCCCTCAATTTGGATTCCAAAATATAGCTGTATAAATGTAGAATGGAAAAGTTGGCCTAACTGTAGATATAAAAAAAGAGATCAGGGATCTTTGAGAACATACTCTGCACTGATCAAGAGTGAGAGGCCCACCCCAACTTGACTTTAACCTCTGCTGACTAGCCCGGGAAGCCATCGGGTCCCAGGATGGCCACATGGCACCCAGCGAACGAAGGAGTCTCTTCTCTGGGTTTTATCCCTTCACTCCCATTTAGCATATCCTTGTTCTCATCCTCTGCTTGGGCTGTGAATCCTTTTGGCTTTTTTAAAATTTTTATCTTTATTGGTACATCGTATATACACATCATATTATGATCACACTCAATATTGTGAAACTTTTTGGCTTTAAAGAAGTCTCTTTTGAGCAAATGTGCAGTCGATTCAAAACACAGACTCAAGCAGAAAGGATTCCTCCAATGCAGTCCTTTTTGCTTCTTCCAAATGTCCTCAGAGCAGCAGGGAAGTGGAGGTGGCTTTTAGTTCTGGGCTTGGGCATCCTCTGCTGCCCACTGTGTCCTCCTTCTCTGTAACTGGTGAGCACTACCTTGTCTGGTCTTTGAAGGTGCCCACAGCTCCTACCATAGTCTTCATGACTACAGCTCCTTCCTCAGTCTGAGCCATCTGTGCTCTCCCTTGCCCAAGCAGAACACACAAAAATTCTGCATCTTGAATGTTCTGCACTCTGACTGTGAGGAAGGAGAAGGCTGTCACATCATTAGTCATTAGGGAAATGCAAATTAAAATCACAGTGCGATACCACTGCACATCTATTAGAATAACTAAAATTAAGAAGACACCATACCAAGCATTGGCGGGCGCATGGGGATTAACTAGAACCCTGTGTGCTGTTGGCGGGAATGCAAAACCCTCACTTCCAGCTATGCCCCAGCCTTCCCATGGCTAGGTGTCTACAAAAAAGAAAGGAAAACATGTATCCACACAAAGACTTGAACAGAGCAGCCTCTCTTCAAAATTGTCTGAGCTCCACAGATCAGACAGAGCATCCTGAGCATGGATATAGACCTGGGTCACTTTTAATGGGATTTTGCCCAAGAGGACTCCACTTAGAAGGTGAGATGGTGAAAAAGAATGCAGGTGGAAGATCACAGGAGGGTAATCAGGAAATCCCAGCAGGGGACCTAAGGAGGAAGCCAGGAATGTGCTCCTAAAGCAACAGCAGCCGGTCCACGAGCACCTGAAGGTGCAACTCAACATCCAGTTCAGGGCTTTCAGAACATGCCCAGGCTAAGAATGCTAGCTATCAAATGAGAAGCCCAAGGACCTACTATTACCTGTGGATCTTGCCCCAGAATGTGAAAAAACCTTGGGGTACAAAAATAAATCTAAACTTTGATCATGTCCTCAGAATAGTACTTGTCTAATGCAGTTGCTAGACTTAAAATGCTTCTGAATATAGAAAATGTTTGAAAAAATAAATGACGCCTCATCTGCTTGATGGACTACTGTGAAGGAAATGAAGTAAATTTTTAACGTTATTTTGAAAACTACAGAGCAGTCTGAAAAACAATCCTGATGTAGTATGAAAAACTAGGACACAAGATAGTTTATTTCACAGTATGATGTATGATCTTAAGTCTATACAAATTTTTATAAGCATATATATCAACATGCCTCCAATGCCTTTCTTTGTTCACTAGTTTTAATTCTTTAATCAGACTTTTCTGCAATTTGAACATTTTGTATAATTAATCTTGCCAAAGGTTATAGGTTTAATTTTTTTCTTTCTCTTCCTTTCTTTCTCTCTCTCTTTCTCTTTCTCTCTCTTTCTCTTTCTTCCTTCCTTTCTCTCTCTCCCTCCCTCCCTCCCTCCCTCCCTCCCTCCCTCTCTCTCTCTCTTTCTTTCTTTCTTTCTTTCTTTCTTTCTTTCTTTCCAGTTGGAGACTAAAGCCAGAGGTCTTATACTGAGCTATACACTCAGCCAATTTTAAAACTTGTAAAAATTTCCAGACAGAATCTCACTAAGTTGTTATGCTGCTCGGGCTGGGCTCAAACCTGTGATCCTCCTGTCTCCATCTCCCAAAGAGGTGGGATTATGGGTAAGTACTACCATAACTATTTGTAGCTGTAGTCACAGAAGATACTGGTTGGGAGTAATCCAGGTTGACTGCAGTCCACTGGCCCAGGCCCCTGAGAAGGATATTTTAGGGGATTTGTGGATTTGCTGACTGCTCAGCTACAGTGCATCGGTGAAGTTAAATGCGATCACCAGTAACTGTGTGGCCTCCTAGGTTGTGGGGTCAATAGAAAAGTCACAAACAGAAACTTCATGCTGTTCAGTACTTGGGTCAAGGAAGCAAGAATATTTTGGAAGCATTGCTTTGTTTATCTGAAGTCCAAAGTTCACCAATTTTCCCAAGGGGCTAGGTTGGTTTCCAGAGGGAAACCAACTTGGACTGCATGGGAAAGGGAGTCAAAACATCTTTCCCTCTGAAAGAATATATAATTTTTCTAAAAAATCCATAAGGTTACAATAATTTTAAAACACACCAACATATGTCTCATAGTTCTCAGAGAAATGGAGATAAGGTAAAAGACCAAGAATGAAATACTATTCCTTATACCTAGATAACACTTCAAAATTTTACAAAGCACTTTTTCTTTAATGTACTCAAAATAGTTAAAGCTGAGAAATCTGATATTCAAAAGAGTGAAGCGATCTGTCACAAGGTACCCAGCTAGTGATAAAGAAGGGAAGAGGTAGTCTCATTTGATCAGAAATATGAGATTTTTGAAACATCAAATATATTTGCTGGCCTAAAGGTATATTACCAGAAAGTAGCTGCTCTTTTCTCTGAAAGAGTGGTGCTAATCTCAAATGTTGAGAAAAACTTGGCTAAAACCATGTTCACCCCAACTGATTATCACCCAAGGGGTGATTGCATTTAGAGACAAAGTTATCAGATAAAATATGGGACATTTAATTAATTTTTTGAGAGACTATCTCACTATATAGTTCAAACTGGCCTTGAACTCACTATGTAGCCCAGGTTGGTGATCCTCTTGCCTCAGCCTCCCAAGTGCTGGGCTTACAGGCACACCCTCCCCACATCTAGCCATTAAGTTAACTTTGAATTTGACATCCACAATTTATAATTTTTTAGCATGTATGTCTTATGTAATATTTTAAATCCTGTATTTTTATATGCTAAATCTGATAATTTTGCTGGATAATGAATTATAGCCAGGTAATTTTATGAGGTCGGTGGCATTTAAATTAGATCTTAGTCATTTTCCTGTTTCTGGGACACAACATCAGACACCCATAAGTTAAACAAATAGAGGTTTATTTTGGCTCATGGCTTTTGAAAATTCAGTCTATGCATAACACACTCAAAGCAGAAATGGAGCTGTGGGAAGGCCTGCCATGGAGTAAAGCTGCTCAGTCATAGCGATAAGGAAGCAGAAAGAGAAGAAAGGAGGCAGAGAAAGAAATCCACTCTCCCAGGTCACCCCTAGTCCTCTGCTTCTTCCAACCAGATGCCAGCTGCGAACTTCACATTTGTGGGTACAGCGCCCCTATGACCCAACCACCTTCCATATACATGAAACTTTGGAAGTACACGTTAAATATAAACCATAATACCATCTTTGCTCTTTTTTAACCTCTCTTAAAAGAATACTTTTTTCTTCGGCTACTGGGAATTGAATGTTATTTTAGTTTGTTTTGGCTTCTTGAGACAAGGCCTCATTATGTAAGTTAGGCTCGCCTTGAACTCACTATGTAGGTCAGGCTGACCTACGATTTGCAGTGATCCTCCAGTTGTAGCCTCCCAAATCCTGAAATTACAGCCGAAGGCCACCTGGTCTTTATTTTAAATTTTTAGACAGAGTCCAGCTAAGTCACTAAATTACTCAGGTTGGGCTTGAACTTGGAACCCTCCTGCCTCAGCCTTCCAGAGTACTGGGATCACAGACATGGAAAGCAAGATTTTAATCACTATGCTGCAATTTGCTACCATATTTCCATAGAGTCTCTGCCTGCAGAATCCTGCATTCTGGTCTCCCCAAGAGGCATTTTTAATTCTGTATCAGATAGTCTTCAGTACCTCTTACCAGGATAATTGATACATAGTAAAATATTTTAAAGTAAAATTACACATTAACAAACTCCACAGGAAATGTCACACCAAAAAAGAGAAAATCAACAGTGTATTTCCCTCCTGGTTTGTGTTAGCTAATTTTCTCTTATTCCTGAAACAAAACACCCATATTTAAAGGGGGAAATGTTTATTTGGCTTACAGTTTGTAGAAGTTTCAGTCCATAATCAGCTGACTCCAAGGCAAGGTGGCAGAAGGGCAACAGTTCATGGCAGCAAAAGATAGCAAAAACAACAAGGGACTTTAACAGCCTCTTTCTGCCCCTTTTGTCTTATTCAGACTATTTAGAGTGGATAGCACTTAATCACATCCTTAATCCTAGTACCCGCAGGACTAACCCAATCATGACTCAATCACACACTGTATGAAAAAGCCTGAGGCTCTGGGGGACAACAATTCACAAGCCATAACACAGTTGTTAGTGATGGAGCCTCCAACCTGGCCTCAACAATGGTTTTTCTTCCCAGAGCTTGAAAGAACTTTTGAGAAAACACCCTTTAATGGCATTTATCCCAGTCAATTTCCTATTTTGTACACCATACCAGACACCTAAAACTTAAAGAGAAGTTTCTTTTGGTCTGTGTGTTTTTGGAAATTCCATCCTTAGTCAGTGGGCTCCAAAACAAAAACAGCATGGAGGAAGGGTCTGGCAGAGGAGAGCTGCTCACACCATGGTGGCTCAGAAGCAAAATCAAAGTAGGAGCCAAGGGAGTAATACATCTCTCTAGGACACATTCCTCTTGTGACCTTCTCTTCTAACTGGGTCCTAATGGCACATTCAGCTAGGGATTCATGAGTGGGTTAATCCACAGATTAGTATACAATGCCCACTTTCTAAGAGTCCCCATCTAAACACACTTTTGGAAACATTCTAGATCTTAACCACACAAAGCTTCTAATCCTCTTGGTAGAAGGGAAACTCCCCACCATGGCCTACCACACTATATGTGGACTTAGATGTGGATGGTTGTCACCATCTGAAAGATGTAAGCAGGAACCTACTCCTCGGCCTTTGCGTTTCCTGTAACCCACCCAGAAACTCTTCTCTTCCTTTTCTTCTCTCACTGCCTCACTCCACATGTTCCAGTGTCACCTGGCCCTCACTATCCCATGATGCCACATCCTCTTGCCTTCATTTATTGAATTTCATTTACGTTCCTGTTCTAGTCCATGTTAATGTAGTCATGTGTTGATCCTCTCTAGAGAAGAAGAATCCAGCTTATTCCTGGCTATATGCCCAGGGGCTAGTATACAGCCTGACACTCAGCAGACATTGTAAATTCAACAGTGACTTCCTGGCAGAGCTTAGCATACAGACCAGGAGGGCATGAGGGGTCAGAAGACAAGATGGGAAGGAGTTGACAAGACTAGAAGTGAACAAAGGAGGAAGTGGTTTTGACTGCTGCATCTGACCCATCTACACCACTATGGGGCACATTTCCCAAAGAGTAAAAGACATCATACTCTAATGATCCATGCACACTCATGTTTATAGAAGCACGAATTAAAATAGCTGAGCCTGGGAACATATACAATCTGCTGCATCCACTCTCTGTGCTAACATCTGCACAGTTCCCTTTCTGTGCACTGAACACCTCCTGATACTCACTCTGGGCAAGTATATCTGATCCAACAATTTTAAATACTACCAATAGGCCAGGGGATTTAGCTTAGTGGTTCTGGTGCCTGCCTTGCAAGCACAAGGTCACAAATTTGATCTCTGGTACCCAAATAAATAAGTAAATAAATATATAAATAAATACTACATACAGGATGAGGACCCTTAGGCAGAGATCTGTTGTTCATATTTCTGTTCTGACCTGTATTCTATTGATATTCTGGAGACTTATCCCTATAGGTCCACAGGTCTCTCAAATTCAACATTTCTAAAGTATCTTTAGCACCTGCTGAACCAAATGTTCTCATTTATAACCTGTCTAGCCTGAGTTTCTTACTTGCCTGATGCCCTGAGTCAGAAACCCCAGCACACATCCCTTTTTAATACTTGCTCACTTTTGGTCACAGTATCTGATTTATTGCCAGGTCCTGACAAATGAAGCTCTCCACCTCTCCTTCCCCACCTCCCCTCTTCCTCATACTTAGGCTACTTGAAAAGGTTCTGACTTCATCTCCTCATTTGCAATCCATCTTCCATATCATACCACAAATTGTCTAAACAAAACGCCTATCTGATCTGGTTACTCCTCTGCTTTAAAGCCCTCCTTATCTTGAAAATTCTATCTAATCTTTGGCAAAATGCCTCTTGTTGATGTCCTAGTTTCGTAAACACTTTCTATACCTATGCCTCCTGCTCTGGCTATACCAGACTTCACTGGTACAGAACAAACCACCAGGCTCCTGCCACAGAACTGTGCTTCCAAACACACCTGTCCCATAACTGCCCACATCCCCCTGATCATGTGGAACATGGTCAAAGTCAAATCTTTCCTAAACTCACTGCTGGACTCAGACCAGGTTAGTTGCTCCCATCTCACATCACCCTGGAAACAGGCATAACTCTCTGCTTGACTTTACTCCCGCTGCCCTGTAAAATTTTTGTTTACATGATGATCTAAGTGTGTAATTGCTTTAGGGCCAAGCTCTTATCTTATTCAAACTTGCATTTGCTGTGCTCTTCCCAGGGCCTGCCAGAGGATAGATATGTGCTCATAAAGACATACTAGTGAGCAATGAAAAGTTGAATGAGTCATCACCTGAAACAAGAAAAAGAACACACTTTACATGTTGGGATTAGTGAGTCTGTCTTCCCAGAGGGAATGTCTAATTCACATATGTGGAAAGGAGAAGATCTTTCATCAGACCTCTTCCAGTCTTCTCCCTTTCAACCTGGTTTCAGCTTGTGTAAACAAGAAACATAGTAGCTCCAGCCAAAATACATCTCCTGGAGTGTTTCTAAATTGTAACCTGACACAGGGAGTCCAGGCTGAAACAAAGCCCCAAGAGTTAACCACTGGGCAGATAGAAAGAGGAGCAGGAGCTGCATGAGTTAGACTCACTCCGGGAACTAAATATTAAAACAGAAACACTAAGCTTAGCAGGAAGATATTTTAGGTAGAACTCTTGGAGACATTGGCATAAGGAGGACTTTATGAACCAAACCTCAGCAGCATGGAAACTAGCAGAATGAATCAAAAATTGGGATCTCATCTTATTTAAAAAAAAAACTATCCACAGCAAGAGAAACCACGAAAAGAGAGAAAAGACAACCCACAAGTTAGGAAAAAATTTTGTCAACTGATCCTTAGACAAAGGACTACTATCTAGAGTATATAAAGAACTTTAAAAAATCAGCCCATCCAAATTCAAAGACCCAATTCAAAAATGGGCATCTGAAATGCACATTTTTTCAGATGAAGAAGTAAAGGCAGCAAAGAAAAAATGTTCAACATCACTGGTCATTCAAGGGTTGCAGATGGAAACAACACCGAGATTCCATCTTACTCCACAAGAATGTCTACTATCATGAAATCAACCAAAAATAAATGCTGGTGGGGCTGCAAGGAGAAAGGTACCCTTCTCTGCTGTTGGTGGGAATGTAGACTGGTACAACTACTGTGGAGATCAGTGCAGAGATTCCTTATTAAAAAAAAAAAAACTAGGATTAGAGGTCCCACATGACCCTGCTATTTCCCTGCTGGGTATATACATGAAAGAATTAAAAGAATCATACCACAGTGACATATGTGCACCCATGTTTATAGCAGCTCAATTTGTAGAACTAAATCTTGAAAACAGTCCAAACACCTATCAATGGGAGACTGGATGAAGAAGATGTGGTTTTCATAAGATGGAGTATTACTCAGCCATAAAAAATGATAGATCTGGGCCAGAGGGTTAGCTCAGTGGTTCCAGCGCCTGCCTCGCAAGCACAAGGTCCTGAGTTCTATCCCCGGTAACCACATACAGTGCTGGGTGTGGAGACTCAA
>PVIC010006143.1:0-55311 GCA_004025085.1 Thryonomys swinderianus | reverse complement strand
CGGAGGTGTAGGGACCAGTGTTCCCAGCTTCAGCAGGAAGCTCTGCGGCCTTCTCAGCCCTACCCAGGGATGCCTGGCCTCGCCTGCCCCATTCTGCCCAGAGCCCTGGGCGCCCTTGGGAAAGCTGGTCATACACTCGCTCACAGAGCAGTTTTGCCATTCAGGACAAGACTGCTGTGAATGCGGGACCAGCGCCAGGCGTGACAGCCACTGCCAGCACTCACTCCTGCTTCTGAGCCCTAAGGCCGCTGCACCCCAGAACTGTTGTGCCCAGCTTCCCCTCCTTTTCCAAGGCCCTGCTTGGCTGGGACAAGCATCATGTGACAAACACCAGTTGACACTAAAAATCGTCCAGGGCACCTGTACAACAGCCACTGGGACGGTGGCAAAGCAGGGAGTGAAAGGGCCTTTCTCTCCTGTTCATAACCCTTAATCAACCTTGGAGCTGAGGGCAGAAGTCGGCCTGGAGCTGCACAGACCCACAGCAGAGATCTAGCCGGTCCCTTCCTGTCTTCCACACAAGGAGCAAGCGTGAGGGCCGGTGTGTCAGCAGCTGGGGCTCCTTCCCGTGCTCTGGCCTCTCCGGATCCAAAGCGCTGACCTGCACAGTCCAGCTGAGAAGGCTGTTCTGGGTCTAGTGCCAGGAGGCAGACACGAGCTTCTCAGACGTCCTACTTGAGTACTGACCCCAAATTAAAGAAAGGATTTCTCTTTCCAGATCTTCATTGCTTCCTACTCTCTTCATAGCGTGGATCAGCCCATCCAGGAAGGCACCATCCCAGCTCGTGGGACAAGCAGGGCTACCTCTGAGCACCAACACTACTGGGCCAGAAGCACCTTCAGAACACTGGCTGAACTGGCTGAAAGGGTGTGAGCTGCTAGATAAGATGCTGGACAGGGCCAGAGGCAGAAAATGCCCAGCCAGGGAAAAAGCAGTTCCCTCCCCAAGCTCTACCACAGCCCCAGCTCAGGGCCTCCCAGTTTCCCAGGCCTGGTGTCATTTTAAAACACCACTTTCCTTCCCAGACACTCACTCTTCAAGACTCAGCAATATCCACACCCTCCTCCAGGGCAAGCTGGGAGGCAGGACGAGTCAGCCACACCACTGCCCAGCAGTCCTGCCTGGAGGGTAACCTGTGTCCCACCCGGGCAGCAACCTGCCTGAAATTAGAGCATCAGGGCACAAAATACTTTTAAAATACTAGCAGGCCTGCTGGGTACGCAGCAGATGGAGGCCTCCTCCAGATGCTCCCGGGACTCCTACGACAAAAGACCCTATCACGTCCCGACACCACTGCACCATTCACAGAAAAGGGCCTGGAGGCTGAGGGGCTCAGGAGCTGGCCTACTTCACAGAACTGGCATGTGGAAGGGACCAGGCCACGCAGTGCCACCCTGGCCTCCCACCCCTCACACCCCACCTGGCAGTGCGGCACAGACTTCTTTGGGTCAGGTGAGCAGGGCAGAGCACTTACCCCACCCACATGAAGGTTTCTGCACACAGAACAAGCAGCCTTCTGGAGAGGCCATTTCTTCTCACGGCTTTGTACACCTAGGGAGCTGGGAGTGTACAAGCCCAGTGTGTCTTCACAGACCTGGCATTTGCATGAGCAAACAGACAAACAACATAAAATACATAATGTGGGAGGTACTTATACTGAAGAAAACTGAAGCAAGGAAGGAATGGGTGGAGGGTCACACAGTTTGAGGACAGCCTCACTGAGAAGGTCTGGCCACCTCCCATCCTGAGCTTACTATGCATCCCAAATATGCAGTAATAAAAGACAAAAATCAGGAGGCAGGAGAGTGAACCACACTGTTATATAGGAAAAGAGAATTCCAGAAGGAAGGAACAGTCCATACAAAGGCCCTAAAGCAGGGGCTCTGCAATGCTCGGGTGGTGGGAAAGACAGAGGCCACCATGATGGAGCAGGGAGCCAGGTGGGGACAGCATGGCAGGTGATCATGGGCCCTGTGGTCACAGGAAGAGCTTCAGCTTTGGTCAGTCCCCTCTTACAGCGGAAGAGGCTAGCCTCACAGAGGGCTGGGGATTCAGTAAAAGCCACGGGCAGCTGGAGCTTCACCAGTGCCCTGGAATAAAGGCAACCTGAAGCATCTGTCTCACCGGGCAGCGCCCAGAGCCTTCTCCTCACATGCACAGCCCCTGACCACTGTCACCCCTGGCTGAGCACAGCGGCAGGGGAGAGTCACACACGAGGCAGCTCAGCGGCCCACACAGCAGTCGGGGGGCAGGGGGGAACGATGGGATGGAAACACTTCGCAGTGCCAGGAACGGATGCCAGGGTGTCAGGAGGCCCATGACGACGAAGATCTCCATTCTCCTTCATCGCTCGGCTGTAAAAAGCAGCCGCCTCTCCCAAAAGTGGGTTTGTTTACTTGGACACAGTCCCCGCGCTGGTTCCTGAGCATCTCCCCATGCGCATGCTGCAAAATAAATAACTCACATTTCCCATTTTAACGTTGGAGAATCGGGAGGCAGCAGGCGACATGCCCACATGCAGGCAGGCCTTTTTCACTGAGCAGAGGCACTCTGAGCTGCGTGTGGGCCTGGACAGCTGCGGTCTCCCAGGCTGCCACTGCTCACTCAGGCCCGGGGCTGCCCTCAGGGAGGCTGCTGAGGCTCCAGAGAAGACTCCACCATGATGTGGGTCCTGAAGGCTCTCAGAAGCACAAGCTGAAGCACTTCCCAGGGGACGGCACAGAGCGGTGCTCCTGGGAGGTGGTAGACACTCCCATGCTTACTGAGGAAGCCAGGCCCGGGGACGTATGTTGGAGAGTGTGTTCTGTCCCAGCCTGCCCTGCTCTTTTCTAGAGGCCACCAGGTGAATAGTTCTGACCCACTGGGTGCTCTCTGCCACGAGGTCCTTCTACCTCCAGGCCAAAGGTGACCAGGCTGGCCATGGACTGAAGCCTAAATTAATCTTCTTCCTGAGACTTTCATCTCAGGTCTTCTGTCACAAATAGCTTACACAGGTTCTCCTGGGCTCTCCAGACCCACAGAGGTCTCCCTGCACCTGCCTGTCTTGTTATGCAGCGAACCCTTTCAAGATCCTGCAGAGAACCGGAAGCCCACAGGAGTGAGATACACAGGCCACAAGTGGCCTGACACCAATGGCCAACCTGCCTCCTTCTGAGCCCCTGGCACACAACCCGCTTGGCCCTCACAGTGATCCTCCGAGGCAGGTTCCATAGTTATGCCCCTGTCACAGAGAAGGAACTGAGGCATGACTCACCAAGGCCACGTAGCTGGCAAGTGCTGGAGCTGGGATTTAAGCCCCCATATCCACACAGCAGACAGCCACTTCAGCCACAGGTGTATGGCCCACCTGCTCCTAGGGAATCCCTCTCACCAGGCAGAGACGATGCACCCAGAGGTACACATCCTGATGGAGACACAGACCACAACCCTGCCTCAGATGGTGCCGGACTGTGCATTTGCCTGCATCTGCCACAACTCTGGCATGACTGCCACATCTGCCCTGGTCATGACTGGGTCACGAGCTCTTGGGGTCCCTCTGGAGTCTCTGAGTACCCCTCTGAGAAGCTCAGGGAGGAGTCACAGCAGCAACTGCAAGTACGTCCTCGTGAAGGAGAGAACACATGTGAACAAGTGGAGGAACCTGGCCAGGCCAAAGATCCTAGCCACATTCTTTACAGACCTGAGCAGAGCTTGGCATAGGCAGGTCAGCACTTCTGATCAGCCTCCACGCTGAGTTCATGAGCACTGACACAGATGTACACACTTTTATTTTTTATTGCATTTAATTCCAGCTTCAATTTAATTAAAAAAGCACAATAGCTTAAAATGTTGGATCTTGGTGCACTATGTTATTCATGAATATTTATTACTCTAGGCTACATAAAATTGAATAATTATTAACAATTAAAAGAAGGTGAACAGAAGGCTTTCTGGAACCCTCCACCAAGGGGAAGAGGGAGAAATGCAACACTGATCAAGAGCCCTCAGCAGAGGCTGTTGGAGCTGTAACACAGGGCAGAAACCTATGCTCCAAGGCCCGCCCAGATGAAGAACCCGAAGAAAGCTCCGCGAGGCTCTAAAGCAGGGGTGCCTGGCCACAAAGGTATTTTTGTCAATGACGGGAGGCAGACTTGGTGTGAATGGGTACAACTGACACCCCCAGGTTCTAGGAAACAAGAAGAAAGAAAAGGGAGCCCTGGTTAAGGGTTTCACCTGCCCAGGTTTGTCACTTCTCTACTGTTCCCCATACAGTGTCAAGAGATGGGTCACAGGAAGAAGCACCTGGCCTGATACCCTATGGGAAAGAAACTCTGATCCTCCCTCGCTCAGTCCTGCACACATGCTAGCACTTCAACAGACACCAAACATATCCCTAGATCTCCGAGCACCTCCCCCAGCACGGCCATTCTAGGCTATAATCAAAATCAGTCCCACCAGCCAGACTCCACTGACCCACGGAGACCAATCCTTCGCCTTCCTCTGGACCTAGTACTCAGCCAAGTACTCAGCTCTTGTCCTCAAGGTCCTCTTCTCTGCAAAGGTCAGGAGCCTGTATTTTAATGGTTTGTTTCACAGTGAGTTCCAATGGGTTTTTTTCCTGGTCTTCCACAGTGAATGAGCCTGTTTTCCTGAAACCCTGGTCATGAACACTGCAGACAGAGCGCAGGTAGGAGATCGGAGGAGGGCCCTGTGTTGGATGCCAGCACCGTATTTCTTTAAACTTCACGTTAGGGACTACCACTGCTGGTTGTTCGCTCACTTACAACACTTCATTGCATTATTTTACCAGAGCATTTTGAGCAGGTCACAGTCTACAGGCTTGGGAGGCCAACGGTGGGAGCAGCAGCTCTGAGACTGTCCCCAGGAGCAGCCCAACAGAATCACCAAAGCGGCAGGTAAAATGCTAAACACAATGAGGTGCATCAGTGCCCCTAGCTTTCCAGCACCGAACACATCCCTCATCTTCCCTGGCACTCTGGCTTCAAGTCCATACCCTCAGCTATCACATACATTTAGTTCTCACTTCCTTTTCATCCATAGCCATCCTCACTAATATTGACCACCTGCTGCATGCCAGGTACATGCCAGAGCTGTATGGGTGTGATCTCAGGTTCCAGCTCCTCTGCAGATGTGAACCCTCCGGGAGTAACCTGTGTGTACACCAAGTCTGCCCAACACCCAACCCGCTAGTGCCACGTACAGCCCTCCTCACTCAGGCAGGGTTTTCTTCTGCCAAAGCCTCATGCCACTGTCATGTGTCATGATCCTGAGCTCAGCTAGCAGCAAGGGGAAGGAAGACAGGGAACCCCAAAATTCCTTCCCTGCTCAAAGCACATGCTGTTGACTGAATACATGATGCCCAGTTAAGAAATGTTGGTGGCGGGCCGGAGGGTTAGCTCAGTGGTTCCGGTGCCTGCCTCGCAAGCGCAAGGTCCTGAGTTCGATCCCCGGTAACCACATATAATGCTGGGTGTGGAGACATGCCCACCAACAATCAACACCGCATACCACAATGCCGGACGTGGTGGCTCACGCCTGTCATCCCAGCACTCGGGAGGCAGAGACAGGAGGATTGCTGAGTTCGCGGTGGCTTGCCTGGGCACCATAGTGAGCTCAGGGCCAGTCTGAACTACAACACGAGACCCTGTCTCAAAAAGCAAAAAAAAAAAAAAAGAAATGTTGGTGGCACCCTCACCATTTTCAGTGATTGGCAACCAATGCATAGGCATCCAACATGATACGTCCTGCCAGAATTCAAACTGTAGAACAGGGAAAGCCTGCTGCTCACACATGGCTGCGCTTACGCTGTCCTTCCTGCAAGAAGGAAGAGACCTGGCAGTCTCAGATGGAGCAATTTGGGTGGTCCTCTCCTCTAAGTGTATGTGCATATGTGTGCATACACGCACACACACATGCACACACGTACATGCGCAGACACACAGAATACTTTGTTTCTAGAATGGGATAGATGGGTGCTGCACAGTACACTGTTCTTAGGGTGTTGCACTCAAGACAACTGGCCACTTAGGGGATCTTGCCTGTAGACTTATGTTGAAAGCAAAGTCACCCCCATACAGGACAGAATAATGGCAGCTAGTGGTCTTGGGGTACCTCAGGGTGTCTCCTATTTCAACAATGAACCGACTTCTCAGTCCAAACCCCAACCTCTTCCTCAACAAATGTCTCTGCCACAGAACAAATGTGCCAAGTTCGCTGCAGGCTGACAGATGGGCTAATGGTAGAGGAGTGTCCTGAAGTCACTCAGCACCTAGGAGTACATTAACATTCACCTTCCAAAGAGTGCAGAGCCCTTTTCTATTCTGCTTCTTCTTTGGGCCTTTCTATGCTTGTTTTGCATTTTTGCGAATTAAATGGAACTATCCTAATTCAGTCAGGACTGGAAAAACAAACAATAGCCTCAGGAAAGACTTTGCAAAAGAGAAAGCAAACACCAGGAGGAACAGCCTGAATGCAGCAAGCCCACCAGCTGGGCTTAGGCGGAGCACCCTTTCCACAAGCTCCCACACTCTTGGCCGCAGGCGATGGACCTGGCTCGTCACCTCAAAGGCTGGATTCCCTGGGTGATGGTGGTGATTACAGCCTTCGCTCCAGCGGAAGACCACCCTCTGTGAGCTGGCAACTGCCGGACTGTGTGATGTGCAGAGCTGACACCTCAAGACCCCGAGGGCGATCCAGACATGGCTATTAATTTCATGCCCAGCCACCACAATCTGAGTGACCAGGGTCATGCTGCATTACGTAATGGACGGCATGAGTTTGCATTACTCAGAGGTGGGCCAGAGTAGAGAAGCTCATCAAATCTGGACAGATGCAGACAGAGCACACCCACCACCAGTGTGCCAGAGAAAGAGTGTAAGGGAAAGGTGGAAGCCAAAGCCAAGGTCAAGACCAGAAGGGAGATAAAGGCTGAGACAGAGACAAAAAGGAACAGAGAGGGAGACAGACAGCAAAGAACAGCCCGAGGCACGCAGGATGCTGGAGTAGCTGCCCTCTCCTCCCCTCTTCCCGCTGCCTACTCTCCCTGCGAGCGCTGGAGAAAGAACACGCTGAGTCTCAGCAGAGCCGCGCTCTCCTCCAGCCTCCAGCCCATCACGAGCACCGTGGCTGCCAGAGTGACTCGGACACAGGAGGCTTCTAAGAAATTTCCTCCTCTCCTTTCAGGCATGCTCTGGGCCGCGGATATCTTGCCTGTCTTAGTCTTACTCATGGCATCATCGTTATTCCTGCTACTTTCATTTTTTCCATAAGAGACAATCATCAAGTGTTAGACTGGGAAGGGTCCTTTATCCTGTCACCAGATGGAAGTATCTACAAGGAGCTTGGCAGCTCACAGTGCAGCGCTGGACGCTTCCCCTGAACTCGGGCGCAAGACAAAGGGAATCACCGCTGCTGCCAGACTGCAGGGAGGTCATAACTGTGCGATAGGCCAAGACAGTGAAAAAAAGGGTGTAACCGAAAGGCACCGAGCATCCCTCATTACTCACAGATGACATGATGGGATGCAAAGAAAATCCAAAAGAATCTAAAGATACTATTAGCAAAAAATAGAAAATGAAATGTTTTCAATCTCACAGTGACAATGGAAAGCATCAAATGCCTGGGAATTAATCTACTGAAATATTTGTAAGACCTTGAAAGTGAAATGTATGGAACACTGCTAAAAGAAATTAAGGAAAATTAAACATGTCTACCTCCTCCAAATTTAGTTTTATAATCTACTTCTAACCATTTTAGCATTTTTACCAAGCAAGGCTTTTTGGTGTGGAAATTGGCAAGTTGTTTCTTAAATGTGTACATAAATGCAAATATCAAAAAGAGCCAAGACAGAGCTGGGGATTTAGCTCAAGTGGTATCGCGCCTACCTTGGAAGCACAAGGATCTGAGTTTAATCCCCGATACTGCAAAAAAAAAAAAAAAAAAAAAAAAAAAAAAAAAAAAAAAAAAAAAAAAAAAAAAAAAAAAAAAAAAAAAAAAAAAAAAAAAAAAAAAAAAAAAAAAAAAAAAAAAAAAAAAAAAAAAAAAAAAAAAAAAAAAAAAAAAAAACAGCCAAGATAATCACAAAGGTAAGAAAATTAAAAAGACAACACTGAAAAATTCAACTTGCAAAACAAAACTACTTCCCTATCAAGCTACAGGATTAAGACAGCATGAGACTGGACTGGAGATATGAGATAAGCCCACAGAGTCAAAGGGAGAACTCACTAACAGACACACACAGGACAGGCCATCTGCAGTGCATACACCCTATTAACACACGAATGTCTCAGTCACTTTCCTCCTCACTGAGATGCACGGCTTCCGGGAGGGGATGTTTCTTGTGGCTCAGTCTCAGAGGGCTCAGTCCAGGCGTGGACAGCTGGCTTTAAGGAAAATGCAGCACTATAGGCCAAGAGTCTGGGAGAAGAAAGCTGCTCGCACTGTGGAAGCCAAGAAGCAGAAAGAAAGGAGAACCCAGAGGAACACACACCTCCTCCGCGAACCAGCACGTGGTCCTAAATAAGAGGCTTAGGGGCCACCTCACACCAAAACCACAGCAGTGGCAACAAGTCATTCTGCCTCTTCCTCACACCAAACAGGCAGCACAGTAGAAAAAGAAACTCCACACGGATCACAAGCCTAAATCTGAAAGATCAAGCAATAAAACTTCTAGGCTAGAACATGAGAGAAAGCTCCTGTAATGTACAACCATTTTATAACCTGAAAAGAAAAAATGATAAATTAGATTTCATTAAAATTAAGAACATACCTTCCCAAAAATACACCATTAATAGAAGCTGAAGGCTATAATAAATGTATCTGGCAAAGAACTTAACCCCAGAACATAAAGAGTTCTTTAAAACCTAGTTTAATAATAGACAATGTAGTGGTTCCGGTGCCTGCCTCGTAAGCACAAGGACCTGAGTTTGATCCCGGTAACCGTATACAATGCTGGGCGTGGTGACTCACGCCCACCAGCAATCAATACCACATACCACAGTGCTGGTCGTGGTGGCTCACACCTGTAATCCCAGCACTCGGGAGGCAGAGGCAGGAGGATTGCTGAGTTTGAGGCTTGCCTGGGCTACATAGTGAGCGCAGCCTGAACTGCAAAGCGAGACCCTGTCTCAAAAAAAAGAAAAAAAATAGACAATGTAAAATAAAATAGACAAAATACTTCTTTAAACATTTTACTAAAGAATATATTCAACTGGCTATTAGGCAAACGAAAAGTGCCAACATCCATTGGTAATAAATTAAAAACCACAATGGGACATCTTATCACACCTGCCAGAAGGACAAAAATGAAAAACTACTAAGTTCTAGCAAGAAAGTGGCACAATCAGAGCGCTCACACATTTCTGCAAGAGGAACACTAGTAATACCACTCAGGAAAACTGTTTCCATCTCCTAAAATCTTCTCTATGACCCAGCTACTCTACTCTTGCATATATATTCCTCGAAGAAATGAGTGCATATGCCTCCAAAATATAAAAAATGTCCCTACAGCCATAAAATGGGAAGAACACAAGTGTTCATCAGTTACGTGGGAGTTTTCCTTAACACTAACTAACACACACAGAAGTAAAGAAAGTTCAAGTTATACAGCCACAGAGAAAAATTTCACAGACAAAGTTAAATGGGTAAAAAAGATAACATATGATGCATGTCAGCTATCTATTGCTGTGTGACAAATTATTCCAAAACTGAGCGGTCTACAACAACACACATTTGGTGCTCATAGTTTCTGTGGGCCCAGAACCCAAGGGCAGCTTAGCTGGGTCCTGAGTTCAGTTTCTCACAAGGCATAAATCATGACTCCAACCAGGCTGCTGTAATGTCCAGGTGTAACAGAAGAAGGCCTGTGTCCACGGCCAGCCGTACAGCTGCTGCCCCAAAGGCCTCACCTCCTCATTGTAACCACATACAATGCTGGGCGTGGTGACTCATGCCCACCAGCAATCAGTACCACATACCACAGTGCCGGGCATGGTGGCTCACGCCTGTAATCCCAGCACTTGGGAGGCAGAGACAGGAGGATTGCTGAGTCCGCGGCGGCTTGCCTGGGCTACATAGTGAGCTCAGGGCCAGCCTGAACTACAAAGCGAGACCCTGTCTCAAAAAAAAAAAAAAAAAAAAGGAAACAATTCTTGTGTATATAGGGGTGGGGGAGGTAGGGTGGATAGGGAAGGGGGAAAAATGAGGATTGTGTCACATAAAATTTTATCAATATAACACTTAAAATCTGTACACTAGCCAACACATATCAAAGAATCACTAAGTAATTTATTTAGACACACAATGTTCATATGTAGTTTTGTAACATCAACAACCAAAATTGCTGCTAGAAGAGTTTTCTATAGGAGCAGTTCTTATATATTCTAGAAGTTAAGAAGGTATTAAGTTCAAATATGATATAACACTTAAAATCTGTACACTAGCCAACACATATCAAAGAATCACTAAGTAATTTATTTAGACACACAATGTTCATATGTAGTTTTGTAACATCAACAACCAAAATTGCTGCTAGAAGAGTTTTCTATAGGAGCAGTTCTTATATATTCTAGAAGTTAAGAAGGTATTAAGTTCAAATATGATCTCCATGGTAACCACAAAGAAACCAGCTAGTAGAGGACTGGTTGAATATTCCTTATCCAAAATGCTCGAGACCAGTAATAGTTCAGGTTTCAGACTTCTCCAGATTTGGAGTACTATCACATATATGATATATCGTGGGGATGGGACACAAGTCTAAACACTAAAATTCATCAGTGTTTCATATATACCTGATAGCACATATTCCTGAAACTGATTTCATATAATATTTTAATAATGTTGTTTATGAAACAAAGTTTCCTGGTATGGAATTTTATATCTGTGACATAGTGTCTGCAGGCAGAAAGTTGGGATTTTGGAGCGTTTTGGATTTCAGACGGATGGAAATGACAGTAGTACACATAATACTGTGAATACATAAAATAGCACTGGACTGTGCTCTTAAATGGTTACAAGGGAAATTTTTGCTATGTGCATTTTACTGTCATAAAAATAACCTTTAAACCTGGGTGTTCTGACACATATAATATTATATATCAGTAAAAGTGTAAAGAAATAAAAAGATCTACTAGCCATCACACTCTCCACTTCTATGGCTGAGGATCTAGGATCCAAGGTGAACCAACCCCTGAAGAGCCAACTCTGGGTAACAGGCTGGCGGCTAACTCTTACCTGCTCCCCAGAGTGGCGACTTCACGTGCTCAGTGTGTGGCCATGTCTCCCCATTCAGAGGAGCTGCTCCTCTGGCAACAGCGCCCGAAGAGGATAGTCTGGCCTTGTGGGGTGTGTCTGGCTCTGGAATTTGCTTTACAGTCCTAGGTCAGGGCTGCACTCGGGAAAATGCCGCTGCATCTCACAGAGCTCTCAGAAACCAGCTTCCTCCTGTTTTTCTGCCCAAGTCCCCTTTACCTAGGATGTCTGTAAATAAACGGTCAACAATTAAAAGGCGAATGATTCTGATCTTTCTAACGCAAACTTGAGAAAATTTAGATACAACCTGCTCTTATTAAAGTTTTGCACTAAGCTCAAAAAGATTTTCCTTACGTTTTTCAGGAAAAGTGTAAATGACATATTAGACCCACTGTATCATCACCTTCGACTTCGCATGCATATCTCACTGTATCTGCATGCCCCCTATCCTCAGGTCGTGCCACAAGTCATGCCTACATTTTCAATGAAGACAGTTCATTGTAGAGAGTGCAGAGACTCGCTGCAGCACAGAGTCAGAAAGAGGCTCAACCAGGAGCCAAACCCTTGTTTATAGTGCACAAAGGCTATGGCCTTAACTAAATTCACGATATGGCTCCCCGTGTATCACTTTAAAAGAAAAATTAAAAAGCCACATAGTAGTTCCATCTGTGTCAGTCATAAAAGGTTCTGACAGGAATCAATAATGCAGGTCCAAAAGGGCCCCATTAGCCATCGAACTGAGTTACTCCAGGTCCTGGGAGGGACAAGCGTGGACCATAAACACATTTTATACGGTGGTTCACTAATTAAAGTCTTACCCCTGCACACAACGTGCACACTGCAGAAACGCACCCACAGCACGGCTCTGACCAGGATGGTGCTTGGCAGAGCCAGGCGGCCACAACACAGAGACCTGTCTGCGCTGTCAAGTGGGAGGAGTCAGAGCCTGGCTCAGTGGCACCAATAGGCAGTGGGCAGCAGTAGACCCAGTTCTCACCAGTGGACCACAGAGGCGTCCACACACCAAAGCTCCTGCAGCTGTGAGCCCAGGAGGCAGTGAGCAGGGGGACAGCAAGCTGGGCCGCAGTGAGGCGCTCCAAGGAAAACGCAGTTGGATTACACAAGTTCTGCACAAAAGCACCAGCAGCTGAACCCAGGCATTCAACAACAAAAGTCCTGTGGAACTACTCCGGACAAGCCCAGACACTCTGGGCTGTAAGTGCGAGCATGTGTGTGTTTTAATGTTGCTTTGTTTATCAGCCAAGGCTTGACAGGGAAAGTTTTTAAGCCGATTATCATTGGTTTTGTTTCTTGAGAGAGGGTCCCATCATGTAATCCAGGCTAGCCTTGAACTCAAGATCCTCCTGCCTCAGCCTCAAGAGTGCCAGGACTGCAGATGTACACCACCACCCCCAGCAAGACAATGTGTCTTTTACTTCATAAAATCTACTTATTAGCATATTCCTGTAAAATGGGACTATCCCTTTTCCTGTCAGCAGCTCTTCTGCTTGATTCTTGGTTAAAGCAGGGTACAAGAAGAGGCCAAGACAGAGCTCCATGGCACAGCACACGCCTGGCACGTGAGAGTCCCTAGGTTTGATCCCAGCATCACAAAAACAAAAATACCAGGGAAGAATATCATCTCTCAGGGTTTCTGCAGCCACAGAAAGAATGAGCAGAAGGAAACAGACCGATGTAGACAGGAGGGAAGAGGGTGCTCACGGGCTCCTGTGGGAGCAAGGCCAGCAGTGCATGCACCTTCTGGACCTGAGCATCTCCAAAGTCAGGGACACGAGAATCCTCCCTGCTCAAGGCCACCTCCTCGCAGGAGCACCGCTGATCCTCGGGACACCTTCATGACAGCAACAACACCAACTTTAGATGATAACTGTCTCACTCACACACACACACACACACACCCATAAACTGCACGAGAAGCTGTACACCTCTGATGCCCCCAATCCTCAGATCTGCCACTATCCAGCTATGTGCACTTAGTCAAGTTATTTAACCTCCCTGGCCAGGTGGAGATCTTACGAGGACCAAGTGAAAAATGAGTGATACAGGAAAGCTTTCGTTAAAATTACTCAATTTCCCCTAATCACTCTTCAGTAAGAATAACAGTCCAGTATCCACAGTCCAGAAGAGCTCTTCTTCCTTCTCGTAGGTGAGGTTTATTCCAGCAACCTGTGGTTGGTCCCTTCATTTGAGGCTCCTTACAGAAAAACCTTCTATTTCTGCCACTGCTCGCTGGTTCCCTGGCCTTTCATCCACCCAGCACTTTCAATCCCGTCTCCTGTCCTCTGCTCCTGTGGCTGCCCCGATGCTATGATGCCACAATCGGTCTCTGTGACTTGAGGGAACGTTTCCATGGTGATGAGCGGTGATGTCATAAAGGGAGATTGTTGCAGGGTTGGATGAAATCTGGCCCCAGATGTACCCTGCCTCCTTCCACAGAGGGAGGGGAATCCACATGGGCAAGTCCAGAACAGGGAAACTGAGTCGTCCCAGAGTGGCAGGAGCAACCATGGTGAGAGGGAGCTCAGTCCCTTCCGCCGCACACCAGCCCTCAGTCCCTTCCGCCGCACACCAGCAGGCCTATTTGGCAAAGAGCAGGTGTAACGTTTCACCACAAAGAGATTCATTTCTTATCAAAGAGAATCAAAATCAAGTGTTCACTGAAGACCCCTCTGTCCATTCTACGAAGACCCAAGCACACCCACACTGGCTCCACCAACTCCCACAGTATCAGACAGTTATTTCATAAAAAGTCACTGCCAGAGCTTTAGATCACAGTGCATCTCACTGTTTCAAAGGCAGGCTGTTGTGAATTGGAGCCCAACATGCATTTTAGAGTAACAAGTCTTACCAGAAAAATAGCAGCCACCCCCAGCTTAATTCCTAGAGGAAATCAAACCATCTTGGTAAGAAAATTCCCAGAGGAGAAATTGCATTAAGAAGCACCTGCTAATGCTGCTGGCCTTCTCTGGGCCCTGCAAAAGCAAGCCCAGCCTCAGGAAAGGATCCCCTGCCACCAGGGCCTTGGTGAGCAGCTGGGAGAGAGGAGCTGGGCCTTGGTGGCAGTGCAACCCTTGGATGTGAAGGCTCCTCCCTGCATTGGCAAGGCCCAGCCAGGAAGACACTGCCACAGGCCAGCTCTTTCTCTGTTCCTCAACCCTGCAGAGCATGGAGTGACTGCCCACTGTCGGCGCCCAAGAATGGGTCCTCTTCCTCAAAGGGTTTCTTCTGGTCCCCTGGGAGGCTCTAGCAGTGGGGGCTTCAGACAAGGTACGGTGCCCTTTCTCCCCAGGAGCAGCATGTTTTCCTACACGCCCCGCTCTCAGCATGATAAAGTCCATGGCAAGAGCCAAATACACGTGCAGTGCATGGGCACTTGTATGCCCTTCATCACTATTTATGGACTAACTTCAAAGGAAAGTCATTTCCATCCAGGAAACCTGACACATGCTTTTCCACACCCACACGTGCAGAAAGATAACCTTTCTTATCATTCTGGACAGCAGTAAGCAGTGCCTTCAGAAGTCAATACAGGTGGCACCAAACCATCACATGGATCCAAGAAGAGGCTCTGTTCCCAGGCCACTCACTGTCTCCAGACATCCTGAGCTCTCTCGCACCTCCTGGCCCGTGCTGTCCCCCCGGCAGCGATGGCCCACCTGCTCCCTCTCCATGGCACCTTCACCACACCAGGCCCAGGTTGGCAGCCCAGATCTTCTCCATGACCGGTGGGACGCTGGAACCAGAGACCATTCCCCCACTTAGATCTGGATGCCTGGCCCAGGTCATTCCCCAAGCAACATGCAAGTCAAAGTGAAAAAAAAAAACACCAGAAGGGGCCAGAGATTTAGCTCAGTGTTTCCGGCGCCTGCCTCACAAGTGCAAGATCCTGAGTTTGATCCTGGTAACCACATACAATGCTGGGCATGGTGACTCATGCCCACCAGCCATCAATGCCACATACCACAGTGCCAGGCATGGTGGCTCACACCTCTAATCCCAGCACTTGGGAGGCAGAGGCAGGAGGATTGCTGAGTTCGAGGCTTGCCTGGGCTACATAGTGAGCTCAGGGCCAGCCTGAACTACAAAGCGAGACACTGTCTTAAAAAAAAAAAAAAGCCAGAAGCCAACTATTTTACACCAAAGTGAACCTTGAAAAGTAATTGAGGTGAGTGGAGAGACTGACTTCCCAGGATCCTGTGTGGAGATCTAGGAATAATTATGTGACCAAATGAGGGACCTGGAACTCTCCAGATTCCATTTCCTTGGCAACACAAACAGAAGAGGAGCTGGGAGCTACAGCGGGGGGACAGCTCTTGCCTCGCCTGTGTGAGGTCCTGGTTCAACCCCGGGGCTGCATTAAAAAGGGTCAGGGAAGAGCAGGAGTCTGGGCTACAGGGCCAGCGCGGACTTCTCACTCATTCAAGGGGTCCGAGGCAGCTCCACACCCTAAACGGGAGCATGTTACACTCCACGGTGACTCCTCAAGGCCTCTGCTGCCTTCCTAGGCTGGTGCTGACCCTCCAGCTGCAAGACCCTGAGGAGAAACTGCTGCTTGGCCAGGGTGCGCCCTCTCACACCACCTCAACCTTTCCAAACACCCGGCCAGTGAAGCTCTTCTGGCCTGAGCAGACCAGTTCCTTTATTTTGGTGCCTCTCCATGTACCGGTATATTGCATCACATCCCTGCTGTGACAAATACTTGGCACAGGAGTTCACCGTGGAGATGTGTGAAGGCAGAGAGCTCAACCACTCAGAGAGGGCTGAGAAAGTGAGGAGGCTGTGAGTGTGGAGATGCACCTGGGGCAGGGCTGGGGTGACGGAGTAAACCCCTGGCTCATTCTCTGGCAGCACCCATGTGCTAAAAGTCTATCCAAGTTGCTCAGCAATGAGGAAAAAGCATTTCAGAGAGCAAGGGGCTAATTGGACAAAATGAATTAATTAGACATTTCTGGAGTTACGGCTATCAAGGCTTGGGCAGCCAGTCTTTGTGCTGGTGAACATGTTCCATCCCTACTACAAACGTGGTCCAGCCACTCCGAGGAGCTGGGGAAGATGGGAGCCAGTGACCCTGCCAGCAGCTCCAGAGCAGGAAGCATAGGGGACCCCGTTTTTCAGGAGCTGAAGTAACAGACTGTTGAGGTCTCGTTCACGTCTCCACATTCTATCGGTCTTGCTTTGTGGGGTTGGCGGGTGAGAATGGAAGTCGGTCCGCACTCTGGCTTCTGAGGCTCACTTCCTAGGCTGATTCCCCACCATGTGGCAGAGTCTCCCCAACTGAGTCTGGAGCAGGCAGCTTCCCATGAAAGCAGAGGGATGGGCAGCAGTCGGGGAGTTTGTGGGAAATGAGAAGTTCCGTTGGTGGTTGCGTTTTCCCCTTTCTCTGCTTTGCTTCCCCCGTTGGCTTCTTTTAATCACAGCAGAACCCCACTGGCTGCTCTAATGATGGAGAGGATGCTACTGTGCAGATCACCGTGGGAGGACAGAGCAGACAGAGCGAAGGAGGGTGGCCCACAGCTGCCAGGGCTGGAAAGAGAAGCTTCTGTTCCTGCCTCCAGCTGCAATTTGCTGGGCATCCCCAGGGAAGCTGCTTCCCTCCGCTGTTTGCTTTTCCTTCTGGGAAGCAGGAGAATGAGGCTGATAAGTGCTCTGAGAATGCCGGTTTCACTCCTAAGTACTCCCGAGCTCAGAAGGACTAATGTGTGTGCACTGCTTCGCACAACAAAGTGCACCTTTGCTGGAGATCTCTCATGTCTTCCTCCTCCAATTTTACACACACACACAGCTCCTCACCCCCGGCTCTGCTTAGGAAACCCAGTGCTCCCATGCACACACATGCAGCAGAGGACTTGAGGAATTGTGGTGGGAGGTGGAGAAATGGCCTCTGGAGTGAGTAGACAGAGCTCTCAGGTCAGGCAGGCCATGTGACCCTTTGGCCCCACTCCTGCCTTGAGCCCCTTTGCACATGGAAGTGAGGCTCCCTGGCGATAAAGGAGATACTGGATGCAAAGGGTACAGCTCAGGATCTGGCACACGACGTGCCATCACCAAATGTCCACTACCGGGAACTGCAGATTTCTGGCGAGAAATAAAAGCTGATCCACCAGCCCACCCCCTCTCCCACACTCTAACCCTTACTGCTGTGTGGTTAGAACTGGAGACCCAGCTGCTTCCCATCTCACGGGCCTTCTCTTCTCTCCGCAGCTTGTACGAGGTCACCAGGGCCATCTGGAGACTTCCTCACATTTCGATGCTGGGGGAAAGAGTCGCCAATGACTCCCAGCTCCTAAAGTTTCTGCGTGGAGAAATGAGAAGACATGACATCGTGCCAAAGCTGACGCCGACCCACAGTAGGCCCTCTGGAGACGTGAGGTCCTGCCCCAGAGGCTCTGCTCTGGTCCCAATGCTGGTCTGAATTTCCATCCTATTCATACTTCTCTTTGATTTCAATTCCCAGAAGACTAAGATCAAGTCTAAACTGCTCTTCGTTCAGAAGAGTGAAGCACAATTACGGATGTGTTCTCAACACTTTAAAAATAACTCATGGCAGCACCATGACACACACAGTCCAAATCATACCGCGGGTCATCATTCACTACCTTTAACAACAATAACGAATACAGGAAATGTCATGCTGCAGCTACCTACAAATCTTCTTTTCATCCCAACTCCAGAGAAAAGAGAAACACAAAGACGGGACAGGAGACCACAGAAGATAAGAGAACTAGATGTCCCCATCCTTGCTGTGACGGTGAAGAAAAGAATCCAATAGTCGGAAGAGCAGCAATGGGAAATCACTGTTTAAGTGGTTGAGCTTCTCTTTGGATAATGACAGTGTTTCAAGGTCAAAAGGTAGGATGGTTACATAGCAATGTCTGTGTGTGCCACTGAACTGCGCACTTAAAACAATTCAAATGGTGTCTTTTTCTCATTGCTAAGACAAAATACTTGACACCTAGCATTTAAAAAGGTCGATTTATTTTAGCTTACAGTTCCTAGATGTTCAGTCACCTGGCTCCAAAGCAAGGTGGCATGGCAGAGGGGCATCACAGAGGAGAAACAGTTAATGGTGGGCAGCAAGCAGCAGAACAAAAGGAATCACAACATCAACAGCAGGCTTGCCTTCTTTCTGTCCCTTACTCTCCAGGCTACCTGCCTTTTGGGTGGCACCACCCACACCCAGGGTAGGCCTTCCCATCATCCACACCCAAAACTATGCCTAACTAATCAGTGGACTAATTTAGTAATCACAAACCTTTAATCTCACCATCACACACTCTAGATCCTGTGACCTCTGAAAAGCACCACCTATGACTATATGAAGCTTTGGGCTGACATCTAGCATTAAGCCATAACAAATTGAAAATTTGATTGTACGTACTTTTAATCAATAAGTAAAAATTTAAGTGGGGAGAGAGTAAAGCAAGGCTATCTCTAGTTCACTCTTTCCCTAACCAAAGAAGAACCCACAGTGAGAAGTATTTCACCAATAGCAAGAAGCCACCCTTGGGTCCAACTTCTTGGTCTCGCCTCTGGAAGCTTGTGGAGGCTAAGGCAGGAGTCAGATGGGAAACAGGCATCTCTGGTTAGGAATGGCATTGGCCTGTACTTGCCAGATACGGGCCCAGGAGGGGAAAAATTTGTCAAAGAGCACAGTAGCTGATTTCAGGCCTCCCTATTCCTAAACCAACTTCACAAATTGTTCCCAAGAGAAGTGGAAGTTTTCATTCATTAAACTGAGTGAAGCCCTCAGAAAAAAAGAATTGAAGAGATAAAGGACAGACAATACACCATTTTCCTATGAGAGCAAAAGCTAGGAATGCAGAGGGTGCCAGGCAAGGGCAGGATGAGGCCCAGGAAGGGGCCACATGCATCTCCTGCATACTTTACTTCCCTATAAGCAAATGCTGTTGCAGATCCCTGCCCCTACAGAGCTCTGCAGGCTTGGACTGCTCCGGCTCTCCTTCTCCCTGTAGGCCATACCTTGACTCGGTGGGCACAAGGACAGCCACACTCTGCCTGCTGTGAATACACAGGAACCAGTGGCACCAGCACACAAGGGGCTCTGGGTAGACTGTCAGGTGCAGGATGCTCTCGGTTAAAGGCATCTCAGAAACTTAAACATGAAGGGGACCCCAAGGCAGCAATAGACACTGCCACAGAGGAGGGGTTCCCATGCCCCAGTTTTAGAGGCACCTGCTATTCTTTGCCAGTGCTCAGTCCAGCCCTCGTGCCACCCTATCCCCTCCAAGGGACACTACAGTGGGCCTGGATAGGAGGCCCTTTCCCCATCTCCTCGTTAGCATTTGTCATTTTTATATCCTTTTGTATAACAATCTTTCTAAATGGAGTATGATTTTCAGCATTCTTCCATGAGTTCTTAGCCATCTATGTATCTTCTTTTGAGAAACACAGACCCATTCAGATCATCTGCCCACATCTACTTGGATTATTTGAATTTTTTTGCCACCGAGATGAGTTCCTTATATATTCCGGATATTGATCCTTTGCCAGGTAAGTATTTTACGGTTACAGTTATTAATAAAAACTACAGTTTTCTCAAAAAACTAAAACACTATATGATCCACCAACTCCACTACTAGATATATATTCATATATGTGAAATGAAGTTAATATATCAAAGAAATATCTACGCCCTTGTGTTACTGAAGCATTATTCACAACCCTCAAGATACATACAGAATCAGCCTAGATGTCCATCATCAGATGAATGAACCAAGAAAATGTGGTCTGTATACACAACAGAATATTATTCAGCCATAAAAAGAATGAAATCCTGTCATCCACAGACACACACTGGAACTAAAGGACATTATCTTAAGTGAAATCAGCCAGGCAAAGAAAGACAAATTCCACAGGTCTCACCCACACACGGTAGCTCAAACAGCTAGATTCACAGAGTCAAACTGTTCACCACAGCCTGGGAAACGTAAAAGGGAACAGGGGGAGGGGAATGAGACACGAGCAAGAGCAAGGCCGGCGGTCTGCAGCACGGCCAAGTGACTTCGTGCATTAATTCACTGTATATCCCAGAGTAACTAGGAAAGAGGCCTAAGACAGTTCCCAGCATAAGGAAATGACGAGTGCCTAAGGAAACAGAAAAGCTAATTCCCTGACTCGATCATTACAAGATGAAGACAGAGATTAAATTACCACGGTGCTCCCATAAAGAAGTGTGATTCTTATGAGTCACATAAAACAGCAGTGAGTTTCGAAGTGGGCTTGCAGCAGCTGCTGTCAACCCCAAGAGAACAGAGGGCTGGGGTGGACCTGACTGTCCCCGTGGGGTGCGGTTCTCTGCATGGAGGCTCCTGGCCAGGCGGGGACGATGGTGTGAGCAGGTACAGCTTTCTCCAGCCAGAAATCATAGGACCTCAGACACCGGCACCCACCACAAGGAGACCCAGATAAGCGCCAGGGCCTCTGTGTATCTATCTGGTAACAGGAATGTGAACCACTTGAGAGAGTTCTACCATTCTGTTGGACAGAATTGGGCAGTGCCCAGTCTCTGCCTGCCATACTTTCCTTACAGGAAAGAAGCGTGAGCAGGTCCTATGTTCTGCCCAGATTGAAAATATTGCCTGGGAACATTTACATTTTAAAAGGATCTCAGAGTAGCCAATGTGTTACCCAAATGAGTGATACCCAAGAAAAAATAATCAGGCACAGAGTCCTCCCTAACCCTCACAAAATCACATCACAAGTGCAAGCAACTTTTCACACAGCTTCATATGGTTTCCCTGAAAATTCCTGCTCATTCCTAGTTCCTCATTCCTAGTTCCTAGTTCCTCCCATTCCTCATTCCTCATTCCTGCTCATTCCTGATGCCCTTCCCAACACAGGATTTCATTTTGATACTTGCAGTTTCTACAGGGCAGGGGAAACCTGAGCCTCAGACACTGAACAAAGGCCACTTCACAACCCCAGCAGGGGGGTAATGTGAAAGCTGCTGCTGATTCCAGTTTAACACAAGCAAAGGGATGCCCGGCGGGTAACCCCGCACTCAGATCTGGCCCTGCGGCGCACCAGCCCACTCAGCGACTGTAAGCTCCTTCGTCACCATCTGCACACACAGCCATCTCGTTCAAGCACATAACTGTTGAAGCAATTAACACAGGAGAGCAGGGCTCTTTCCACACACCCAGGACCAGCCGTATTGACAAGAAGGTTAACTAGCTGGAGACACAAGCACATACACTCAGGGCACACATATCACCCACACACATCACAAGCATAGCCGCTGTGTGCTCTCTGTCTTCAACTCCTGGAAAAGACCCAGAGACGAGCCTTCACTCACCAGAAGTTCTTTCTCGAGCACCCAAGCCAGCCCGGCACGGGCGAGGCAGAAGCAGTACATGGGACAGAGGTCTTTCCAGCAACCCCAACCTCTGCTCAGTTGCGGCTGTGACAAGAGTGGTGACACAACACAACTCTGCCCTCCCCTTTTTCTCAAAAGTCCGTAAGTGCACAAGAAAAGAAACACAACACAAAACAAAATCAAAAGGAGGAAAAGGCAATCTTGAAATGAATTCATCTGCAGAAGCTTATGTTCCTACAGGCATAGTAGATATTAATAATTCAACGAAATATTGCAGTAATTACTATACTTTCAAAATCACAACAGTGCACTTTAGCACAACTCCTACCAATCTTGCAACTGCCATTAATAAATAAAACACAATTCCCTGTGTTAAATTTGTTGTTCAAAACCTAAATATTTTATCAGAACTAATATATTTTAAATAATCAGTCAAGACCAAGAATATCCCTGGACCTGCATCTCTTCCCCTTGTAAGTGAAATCCAGGCTTCTCAGAGCAAAGATGGTCCCCAATTTGTCCAAGAAAATACCAAGCATCGGTGCTCTAAGGTCCCTCTTGAGAAACCCCAGGCCCATTCAGCCCAAATGGTCTGCTGGAATCTGACCAGGCTGCTGGAAAAAAACAGAAAGAAAACTATGAGGGAGATTAATTCCTTTGGACCATGACTCTGACCCACCTCATTCAGCTCTAGAAAAAGCAGCTGTGAATTGTAAACAGATGGGCACAAACAACTGCCAAAAGTCACGCCTCAGTAAGCCCAGCCCTGAGCAGACACAGAAAGCTAACGATCCAGAAACACAGGTGTGTCTCACTTCACACAGTAACTGCGCTACACCCGCCTCTCGAGTTCTATTGATTTTACCTGCTGTATCAGTCAGCCTTTGCTGCAAAAAAAAAAAAAGCTATGGAAAGCAGTCCAGATCTCAGCCATTTGTTCTCACGCAGCAATCATGGGTTCTCACGAAGGGAAGGGTGGCTGGGGTCGGCAGATTATGCCACAGAGCTACACCGTGCTAGGGATGGCTGGGTACTACTGGCCTCCCACCCTCCTCTGGAGACCAAGGAGCTCACCCAAACATGTTTTCCACAGCCAGTGCGGAGACATGTTGTGCAGATCCACACAACATGTCCTATCAAACAATGAAGCCAAGAGGGCATCACTTAGAGGGGACATGGTGTTACTTCTAAAGCCAGTCACATGCCAGACCCGGAGGGAAGACGTAAGAAAGAGCCCACAAAGAAGACAAAGACCCAGTGCAAGAGGAGCTAGAGGAGGAGTACAGAAGCGGAGCCACAGCAGGACCAGCAACACCTGCATACCTCTCTTCGTGGGCGCCACTCACCCAGCCAGCTCCAGCCAGCCAAGCCTTCATTTCTGGGGGCTTCAGTCCAACCTGGCCTCCCAGCCTCCATCTTCTTCTGCCTCTCAACCCTGCCACAGATTTCCCTGTGCTGGCAGGAAAAAGAGCAAGCTTCTGACCCAAAGTGCCCAGCCCACTGCTAGCCAGGCTGCCTGTCTAGCTGTACCCCCCTCCAGCCCCTTTCCTTCTGTTCCACCATCCTGTGCCAACCTCTTTCTGTCCGCTCATATATGTCCTGCTCCCTCCTATCACAAAAACCACGTGTCTTTGTCCCTTCCAGAGCAACAACAAATACCTAGCACCTGCAAAGTACAGAGGAGAGGTTTATTTTGACTCACAGCTTCCGAGGCCTCAGGCTTCCTGGCAGAAATGGCACATCGGTGTGGGGACCCAGCCAGCAGTGAATGACTAAACTAAGTGACTAAACTGCAGGACAAAAACTCAAGGGGTCTGTGAGGAGCGAACAATTAAGATATGGGGCAAAAACACACAATCGAACTGCAGGCAAAAAGCACACAGGCCCTGTGAGAAACAAACCATTGGGCAGAAACACAAAGGCTGTGTGACAATCCGACAGGCTCAGACTCATGAGGCGTGTTGTGCCTGGCCAAGTCCCTCCCCTCCCCCAGAAAAGACTGCCCAGCCTTGAGACAGCTCGTGGACAAACAGCTTTCGCCTCTCTTTTCTCCTGTACCGACATAATAAATGAAGGCCAGAGGGATCTCGGCTTGGTGGCCCTCTCCTCTGAGATCCCTGATGGCAGCGCTCTCCCTGAGAAACGGCCTCTCTGGCTGGGCTCGATGATAGAGCTAAGTCTCTGAGTCACCTTTATCATGCTCCATGGGCTGCTCACTGCAGATGGACCCTGCTCACCATGCAGAGGCCAGGAAGCAGAAAGCAAAGGAGGAGACAGCACAGAAAACACTTTTCCAGGCCACAGCTGTGACCCTGAAGCCAGGCCCTCTCCCACCTCATACCCTTCCGCTGCTTACCTGGGATGAATCTGCAGGTAGCACAGTGCCGGTGACCAGTCACCCTACAGCCACATAAGTTTCAGGAATTTTAAAGTGAGCTCTCACAATCCTTTACATTTCTATTCTAATGGTGATCAGACAGTCAGTGTTGATGGCAAACTGCTACATCAAGTGTTCAGTCTCCTGCATCACACTTCAGATTCTGTGTCAGTCTGGCTTTCATGTGTCAGGTCTCCTTCAGGAGGCACAAAGCTAACTGGGACAGACAGCCACGGGCTTCCTGCACCACACACGCCTTTCACCATCGGCCATCCCTCGACAGAAAGGGAGACATGTATGATACAAACACGGCAGATGATACAAAGCCCACAACTAATCAAAGTCCTTCACAGACTGAAGAGAAATATTTCACCTTAGATCGCCATGTCTAGACAAACCATCAAGGCATTGTGAGAGTAGAGTAAAAATTTAGGCATGACAAATTTTGTTTAATGCATCTCCTAAGTATTTTTTACTTAAGTATACTCCTAAGTATGATTTACTCTTCAAGACAGGACCTTATAAAAGATAAAAGAAATGTATTAGTACCCTATCAGTATAACAGATATAAACAGGGGCACTCCCACACATTTTGTGAACAGATCACCTGAGGATCCACCACACGAAAATGAGGAGCCCAACCAAGAAGAATGGAACCTAGGAAAGTACAAATCCAGATGTAAAATAAATAGGAATCACAGATGGGTAGGCAAACAGGATTAGAACTAGAGATTGGTCCAAATTAGAATATGCTCCTAAAAAGTTTGATGTCCCAGGGGTATGAAGAAAAGGTAGATGTTTCCTTGGTCTACAAAGAAAATAAAGTAAGTAGAAACACTTAGTAATCTCTACAGGAAAATTATACCCAAACTGGTGTGGCAGAATTCTTAACAACTAGCAGAGCCAGAATAATCCATTTGACCTCAAAGGTCAGAAAATATCTCGTTGAGTGACATAAGTTTAAGAGCAGGGGATGACATCTACTTCCAATCGCCCTACGAGATTTGTTGCAAATCATAAAAACAACCATGATTTTTAACATTTTTCTTGCTTTTCATTGTGATTTTGTTTACATTCAATTTATTTCTTAAATATGCTTAAATCAGAACATGTTCTATGCTGTCTTACATTGTTCCCTGCAATGTCTATCCAATATGTTTCCATATGAAACCATATGGTTTGGGGTACCCAAGTGCACCCCATGTCTCCTCACACATTCTGCACAACCAGGCTTATCCATGGATAGCCCCCAGTATTTCACATTATCTGCAAGGAACAAAGAAACATAATCATTACTGATCAAGTTCACACTGAACAAATGTTTTAAACATCAAATTACACTCCCATCTGGGAATAATATTGTATCCGATGTGCCTTGATGTGAACTGTACACCATGCCTAGCGTAAGAATCCTGGGGTTTTAATACCACGGTATGCATGCAACTGGAAGTGGTTCGTCTATACTGAGGGAAGCAGGAGAAGGAAGGTGTCATATGTGATCTCGAGTTGCAGCTGAAGGACTGCTGCCCCTTACGGAATGTAGGAGCACTTAGGTAACACTCAGGCTCCTGTCGCCCAGTCTCTTCGAGGGCTTCCATGTGCAGCATCTCACCATTTATCTGCAACATCAAAGGAGCTTCAGAACTGTCCTCATCCCACACCAAGCAAGTGATCAACCTAGGATCACATCTAGCTTGTGGTGAAATGGACCCGCGCCAGTCTCTATGACTCCTTTGTTCTTGAGATAAAGAAACTGAATCTTGGATAATTCAAATAACTAGCATTACACCCAGCAAACAAACGAGTTACTCAATCAGTAAAGAAATGGATAAATATGTCAGCTCAGGTAAGACCAACTCTATTTGGGTTTGGTAAGTATTTTCCAAACCTCTCCTTACTAATAATGAACTCACTAAAAAAAAGTAACACATCCACACTCACAAGCCTCACCCAGAAATAGGGTCTACACCTGGAGGGTCTTCACGTCCTCACGCCCGAGAAGCAAGCAGCTTCCTAAAGACTGTTAACACAAGGCGAGGCCCAGACACCATGTGCTTTTTATCATGTTCCCCTTCACGGGGGTGCTCAGAAGATGCCAACTCTGAGCTCAGCTACTCCAAGCCAAGTCTCTAATGGAATCGGAGAAAAGGGGAAGCACTCTCCATGGGAAGGGGGACCGCCTGCCAGCACAAGGAGACCAGAGCACAGGGACACTCTGGGTGTGAAAAGGTCGAGCCTGTGCCTTGAGGAAGGGGAGCTCCTCTGCCCTGAGAACCACATCAGAAGTGTGTGCCCTTCTTGGAAGCCCCAACACTGTGCTGTGCCACACAACACAGCCTTCCTTCTAGAAGGTGCCAGTGCGAAGGGAACACTGACTCAGAGTCCGCTCGGTGACTGTGTGACCCTCTCCTCCCCAGCGGGACACAGCAGGGCTCTAAACCAAATTTTTAAAGACTAAAAAGAAAAAATCCATAGTTGGTGTGATGGGTAATTTCCTATATCCAATTAACTAGGCCACAGGATGCCCAGGACTCTGCCTGTGTCTGTGAGGTGCTGCTGGGAAGGCAGACATCTGAATCTGTGGACAGAATGATGCTGGTGGCCTTTGCCATGCAGACACCCCTGAAGAGAACAGAAGGCTACACGGAAGGAATTCTCCCCTCTCTCTCTCTCTCTCTCTCTGTCTAGCTCCTTCAACTGGGAACACCAGTCTTCTCCCGCCTCAGAAACTAGACTGGGTCTACAATTTACACAACTGGTCCCTTGGACTCAGATTAAAACTCTATCACTCGCTTCCCTGTGGTCCAGTTTGCCAACTACATACAGAGTTTTGACTTCTCCACCTCCATAACTGTACAAGCCCACCCTTTCAAGTAAATCTATACTTATATACTACTGGTTCTATTTCTTGAAAGAAACCAAACTAATATAGTTGGAAATAACTATCAGTTGAGGTCCCTGCAGAAACATACTGTAAAAAAAAAGATCTGAGTTTAATTAATTTATCTCTGAGGTGACAGATCCCAGGAAACACTGAGAGGAAAGTGGGCAGACAAAATAGCCACAAGAAGCAGAGAAAAAGGCAAGAGAGTTACACTGGTAGCATGCGGGGCTTAATCCCATGCAAGGCTGTGAGGGACAGCAGAGAACTGGCCAAGGTGAGCACCCCATAAGGCAAGGCAGCCCGATTCAGACACACCAGTCTCCATCAGTCACTGAGAAGTGGCTTCTCCTCACCTTGCACAGACATTGTTCCAAGTCTTCCAGCCTGTCCTTGTAGAATCAAAGGAGACCCCAGGGACCACAGAGAGCCTCTGGGCAGTTTCTGTTTCCAATGATTAGAACTGAGGAGGGCATGTAGATAAGAAATGGGCAGGATACCAAGGACTTGCTACAAAAGGACAGTAGACCTGCCGTAACATCTTCTCAGTGGAAGATGTGAACTAACATTCTTAGCCGATAAACTAATTTACTGTGCCAGAGCCTTGACTTTTGTCATCTTCAAGACGCATGAGACTGGCAAGTCTAGCATATCTTCATTTTGCTGCCGTGAAATGAAAGTGCACAGATTGTTCAAGGCCCCTCTTCTTTGGGGGCATCTCGAACAGGAAAGATATCAGAGTTTCAAATCTTCCAATAAAATTTTTGCTTTTCCCACATGAACAAAACCAAAAGCAATACAGGAAACGAGAAACTCCACAGCTTCTAAGGCTCCCTCCTCCTCCACCACCACCCTGAAAACAAGTTCCTCTGCTCTGCCAGCATCAGCCCCACAACTGCACCTGCAGACTGGTCTTCTCAATCTGTTCCACTCACTTATTATTCTCCACCTCCCACGGCAAGAAGCAAGCGTTCATTTCTCATGCAGCAGCAGCACCTTTCACCTGACTGCAACCTCAGGGTGAGAAACTGCTGACCTCACCATGGAGACAGGAAGGTTTTTGAGAGGACTGAGCCCAACAGTATCTAGGATCAAGAACCAGACACAGACAGCCATGATGTACCCGGGCTATAGAGGCTTTTCTACAGAAGCAACTACAAGCAGCCCATGGACGCCTCTTGTAGCCTGAAGACACTCATTGCCTCACACAGGCAGTACTGAGTGTGTCAGGGGTATTTATCCCGTTCAACCCAATAAGCTTCTATTGACCAACCAATGCACATGAAATAATGAGCAAACATGAGAAAATGCAGAAGAGATGATGAACCGACCCTGAGTGTCCCTCGTGGCTGAGTCTATCTGCAGATCCTAGCTCTGTTGTTAATGGGTTTAATGGTGCACGCTTATGCCAAATATCATTTCCTTTTATTCTGCCTGGAAGAGGTAGAATGATTAACATGTAGGACTGAACTGACCTTCTGCCAATTAATTACTCAGCCATGGATCACCAAACAGCCTCTTACACAATACAATTACATCTTCTCTCTTTTGGAACAATTCTTTTTTTTTTTTTGCTTTTTGAGACAGGGTCTCACTTTGTAATTCAGGCTGGCCCTGAGCTCACTATGGTGCCCAGGCAAGCCGCCGTGAGCTCAGATCTCCTATCTCTGCCTCCCGAGTGCTGGGATTATAGGCTTGAACCACCACGTCCGGCATTGTGGTATGCGGTGTTGATTGTTGGTGGGCGTGTCTCCACGCCCAGCATTGTATGTGGTTACCGGGGATCGAACTCAGGACCTTGCGCTTGCGAGGCAGGCGCCGGAACCACTGAGCTAACCCTCCGGCCCTGGAACAATTCTTGATGCAATTCTTTTCATAATTTCATCCTGTTTATTCTCACTTCTTTCCCAGGGCAACACTCCCTCTAGTGTCTGTGTTAGGATCTCTGGTTCCACTCTTGGTGCCCACAGTGAAGGCAAAAGGGAATAAAAGCAGGTAACAGGATGAACGTAGATGGCCACAAAGCAGTGCTTTTGGCCAGCACTGTCATCCTGAGAGAATGAGTTCCAGCCATGGATACTCCCTTTCCACACCAGGCACAAAGACAGAGCTGGGACACAGGAAGAAAAATGGAGCATGGAAGTCCATTCCACAACTGGGATGGAGCGGACTCTCTGACGCAGTGGACCTACTTAGCCACCAGCTCCATGTTCTCCTCTTTCCTCAAGCTACACGCTTCACTCGCTTTCTCCACAAAGTCTCCATAATTATTTGTGAGGAGTAATCACTGATTTCCAAAACTAGGGAAGCTACTCTCTCACTATTAAGGGACCCCTAACCCTCTGTGCAATGAAAGTCCTGGGAAAAAACTATTGAAGTTCCTCACTATCAATGAGGGTGATCTTTTTTTTAAATTGAATTCTTTATTGGTACAACTTATATACATCTCAAAATCACATATAACATTGGGAAATTTGTACCAGTATATGCCACAAGTCAATTCTCATTTTTACCCATATCCCTACCTCACTCCCCCCTCCTCCCCCCTTTATACATGCTCTTTTATTTTCTTTCTGTATCATATTTATTCCTTCCCCTCATCATATCACTATAGGAAACTTGGTGTGGGAATGTCAATGAGGGTGATCTTTAACTGGATTCCAACCTATCTGACTCTAGCCATTTTCTCTCACAAACTCTGGGTCTGCATTTCAAGAAGCCAGACCCTGGTCACTCACTTCTTGGTTCCTTTCACTGTCCACCTCAGGACTGTGTAAGAGAGACCCCCTGAGACTCGCCTGGGAGGAAAGGGACTGTAGAAATAGCACCCTTCTGATGCAACATTCCAGGAAGACTCCAACTGCAGCCTTCTGAGGAACTTTGGACAATACCTCCTCCTTCTGCTGCAGTATTTCCAGCAGAAAATGTAGAGAGGGCCGCTGCCAGATGCAAAATCAATCGCTAAACTAACTGAAGGTCTTGCGGGCTCATGATATATGGGTCAGTCACTTCTTCTAAGCACCCTGTGTGATCTCATTTGTCTTTGCGATGGCTGAGGGTACCACAGTAAGTTTGGTCCTGTCCACATCATCCCCTTTTTCACATGAGGAGACGGTGAAGAGGAGCAAATGATTTCTCCAGTGTCACATGGCTGTTCAGAAGCTAAGGCAGGATTCAAACCCAAGCACCTGTCTCCAGAATCCACTGTCCTATTTAGAAACCACCTCTGTTCTACATGGGCTATCTGTCTGTTCTCAATAACCCTAAGAGGTTTGCACTTAGGATACAAAGCCTCTGCACACATGAGAGCACATGTACCACATGCCATATACATCACACCACATATGCATGCTAAATAATCCCATAATCCACAGCCTAACAGAATTCTTTCTCACTGTTTATTTCCAGTTTTTCCCTTAAACTGGTTTTCTCTACTCTGGGTGAAGAACCAGGCCCCTCCTCAGACACACCATTCTGACCGACAGTCCCGGTGGCTGATCTTGCCAGGCCGTGGGCTCTTCCCCTCCCAGCCAGGGAGGGATGCTGTGCTCTGCTCCCGGCGCAGACTTCGTATAGGAAGCTGCCTCTGCGACCCTGCAGTTCTCAGGCTCCATTAGCATTTCCCAAATTTACTATAGCACATTTATTAGAGTGCCGTAAACAACACCATTTCCATAGATAATTAAACCCAAACTACGCCATCAAAATAAACAAGCACAGGGGTTTTGGTGGCGCAGTCAGGCTTGGCTCACTCCATAAGTCACCTGGCCAGTGCCCACAGCATCCTGCATCGACTCGCCCAGCACTAAGGAGCCGGCTCTTCAGTGTCTACAGCCACTGCAGTGGGCAGACATAGTAGCTGTGGGGTACAACCATGAAACAGGAGGGTAAGTTCTATCCCTAAGCCTTTAGGCTGGCAATATACATACCAATTCTAAGCCTCAGTCTATACTACGTATAAAATGGACAGCACCCTACTTCACAGGAGTCAAAGCATGTAAAGAAACCCTTATAGGAGGAAAATGCTACTAATCTCAAGGAGACAAACACGTGCAACCAGAACTGGGATCTCCTAGAGAAACAACATTTGGGTCCAGCTATCGGGCATCCCACTGCTGTCAGAGCCTCATGCCCTTCACCTCCACGGAGTGACTCGACACCTCCAGCCCCGACATTCTGTGAGCCCAGCGTCCTGAAAGTGTCTCCCGCTGTGAAACTTTGCCCTCTGAGCTCCGACAATCATCTGACTGTTAACCATATGCCAGCCCATGCAGCAGGGCCGCCTCCCACCCAAAGCACATCAGAAGGAACTGAAGGCACAGTGCCACTCCCCATCCACCTCCCTCCAACACACCCTGCCAGTCCACAGGGCACAGGACAAAGCCACACACTCAAGAGATGCTCCACAAAGGGCTGGACCGCTGCTGGAGTGCCCCCCAATTTCTGAAGTACATGGAAAAACCAGTATCAGTGAGCAGCCCTTACTCCCACCCCCTGTCAAACTGGGGCAAAGATCTCCCCAAAGCTTATGTGAAAATGTGCAGGTGAAATTACAAACCAGGGCCATCGACTGCATGCCGTGGAGAAGCACTGTTATCTTGTCACCTTTGGGCACAAAGGCACATAAAGAGCAGGACCCAAGTCAGCCAAGTATTCAGTCATGGCATCTCTCACCCTCTGAACACTACAGAACATGAGACCAACATAATCAAGTGCTATACTCATGTGATGAGACGTGCAGTGCTGCCTGTAAAGTCTGCACACAAGAAAAGGGGAAGTGATTATTTGTAGGGGAGACTCACGGGTACATCTTCCCAGAGGAAGAAGGGAGCCCCAGGAGGACCAAGGTAAAGGCCGAGAGTCCGGCAGGGCCTCAGGGCAGTGAAGAGCCTGCTTGCACTACAGTGCCCCAGAAGAACTCCTGTCCAAAGTTGGAGAAGTAGACACAGAACACACACCCAGCACAGGGCCTTGAAGGCCAGGTCAAAGAACTGTGGGCTAGAATTCAAGAAGCCAAAGGGCCTCAGGCCAAAAGGAGGACACACAAAGTGAAATAATTTTGGTTCCCAGAGATATCTGCCAGGAAATCACCTACATCCCAGACAGGGTTTCAGATTCCCGTGCAGCCAGAGCCAGGAAACTGGAGACTATCGATCCTCCCCGCACTTACTCCAACTTGATTAAGTCCTACTTAGCATGAGCCAAGTGCCTTCATCTCCACTGACCATCCACAGATCCAGGGGCTCGTCCAGCCCCTCTACCAGTCACCCACACATCCAGGCAGTCAACATGGGAAGCAAATTCCATGCATCTCACCAACAGTCACCACTCAGCACTCGCGTGTATGCTGTCCAAGACTTCTTTCCAGACCTGCTGCAAAATCCTCCGATGTTTTCTCCCTTAAAAGATGAGTCTCAGGCCAGGCAGAAGGCAACGGAGGGAAGACAGCAGGAAATCAACAGGTAGGCCAAGCTGTAGGCACCAGGAAACCTGCCCATCTGTCCCGAGTCTCGGATGAACCACCAGACTTCAGACATATTGAATCCCACGTCTGGCTCTGTGGAACTTCTCTGCTTCTTATGGATGATTCAGGGCCCATGGACCATCTAGTCCCAGAACCACTCCAATGACAGCCACCCAAAGAAACAGCTTCCTAATGCTTTCTCTCCTGGAATCGCTCAGCTCCTTCCCTTAAACCCAGCATCCCTTCCTTGTGAACCACACAGCAAGTTCCAATGACTGCATTTCTGCAATCCTGGAGTCAAATCTTCCAGTTTGAGTGTGCAACTTTGCTCGCCTTGGAAATCACTGCAGAACTGGAGGAGAAAGCAGACACAGCCTTGCCCAGCCCCCTCTGCTCACACCCCCACCGTGGCCAGGAGCAATTAGTGCCATTATGTCCCAATGCACTTCCCACAGACATCTCAGCTGAGATATCTCTCCTTGCAGTATTAATTAAACACAGATTTTTTTTTTTGGCAAACCCCTAAAGAAAAGCTTTTGTGGCAGGCTTCTTTACAAAGCCTAGAAGAAGGCAAGATGCATTAAGATATTGTGCGGGGACTGTGAGCTGGGACGAAGGCTAGGCAGTCCAGCCAACAGCTGTTTGAAAAAAAAAATCTGTCTGGGAGCCACAGTTAGATGCTTTCCTGAGTGAAACACAATTAATCTGGTCAGATCTGTCACTGTTTTGCACATTAGGAGTAAATATTTTAGAATGCAGTCCAGTGTAGCAGTTATAGGTGGAAAACCTGCCTGTGGAACGGACGTGGTCTGTCTCCTGCTGTGGAAAGTGACCTGCTGTGGACAGAAAACAACCCAGTCTCCCCGTGTCCACCCACCAAGGAGAAATGGCAGGCACTTTGAGCAAGAACTACTTGGCAGGTCCTTCCTAGCAGACACATTGCAAAGCAGCCACCTGCAAACCAGGCACGAGTTGGTGCTGGAAAACATGGGGACAAGCCTGGGGTCGGCACTGCATCCACCTCGGTTCAGGCATGAGGCCCCTGGGTCAATCCAGGAAAAGGGAGCACGAAGACATGGCTATGCCTTCACAACTTCCAAACCCCGAGAGTCATTTGCCAACTCACTGAGCAAACAAGGAGGCTTCTGCCTTCATCTGAAGAAAAGGACAGAATAATATGTTTTTCTGGTTCTCTGTAAGCTACAGGCTGAGCTCCCCCTGGGTGTTTGTGAAATGCTCTCTAAACCATTAATCACCAAGATCCCAGCTGGAGACCAGAGGTGGGAAAGAGCCATGGCTAATCGCCCTCCAGAGCAGAGGCTCCAATGCCAGGTCTCCTGGCCTCCAGCACCAGAACACCTGGCAGGGACACACAGTCAGGGTCTGGCCCTCCTCCTACCTCCCTCTCCTCAAGCCTGCTGGGCACCTTCTCCTGCACCCCCCAAGCCTTTCTCACCCCATGCCTCAGCTGTCCTGCCCCTCAGTTTCTCTACCATGGGCTGAACCACTGGGGTGGGGTGAAGATCCTTCTCCAAAGCCCACATCCCAGGCTGTAACCTCTGCAGGATGCAGCTCCATTCTGGTATGGGTGTGACTAAAAGCCATCTCTGGACGTCTCAGACCCCCAGGACTGAGGCTCACCAAGGTAAAAAAAAAAGCCCCATTGTGCTAAACCTGAAACTGGGGCCCTTCCCGAAGACGGACAAGTTTACTAACACTTCAGAAGAGAAGAATTTCGGAGTGTGTTCTCCTTCAAGTCAGAGGGCCCGCAAGGGCCCCACGTGATACTTTGTCACCTCCTTCCCTTTGAAGTAACCTAAAAGGACTCTCCTGGTGCTTCACCTGAGTCACCTCAGCTTCTTTTCCAGACATCCAGAAAGGGGAGGGGGCAGATCCAGCGGGAGCCCTGCTCAGGCTGGTCCCCAACCCTCTCACTGCTGTTCCCACACTACCCACTCAGACAGCTCCCTGCCCTCTCAAACGTGCACCCCAGATCTACCACTATAGCGCCTCCCTCACTACAGTGGCTCAAGACGTGCTCGGAAGAGAGGCCAAGGAAGTGGGTCCTCTCTGACTGGAGGAGGACAGGCCATGCCCAGCAGGGCCGGTGACAGCTGAGCAGGAGCCATCAGGGGGCCCTAAGGATGTTCATGGAAGGCTCAGCCCTCACCGCAGTCACCAAGGCTGCCAGGCTCCCCGAAGGCCACCTCCCCAGGGGCACAGACCGAGCTGCCCTCCCTTCCTTTGCTGCTGAACTGCCCTTCACATTGAGCTCTGTCTGAAGGAGGCACCTACCCTCTGAAACCCCACCTCCAGGGGCTTTGTCACACTCCTTGAAAGGTGAAGCCAAAGACCTAGGAAACTCTTCAGGTCAGCCCAATGGGCCTTGTCTGCCCGATAGGAATAAAGCCAGAGGCTCTGCTCCCCTCCTGGGGATACACTTCCTTTCTGCCCAGTCAAATCCATCCTCCTCAGCTGGTCAAAAATGAGCACATACTATTCCTGTTGACCAAGGTGAAATAAGATCCCACACACACCCTCGGGATGTGGAAGTCGGGTCACCCAGCCCCGGGGAACCCCACGGCACAGCTGTCCACTCCAGGCTGGGTTTTCCAGCAAGCCAGAAGTTCCCATCAAGCTGCCGGGCGCTGTGAAGCTGGCACCAGGCCATCACCGAAAACCAGGAATCTGCACCCTAGTGCTGCTGGTGCGCTTTCCGGACGACCACCCACCAGCCCTTCACGCAAACTGAGAAAGGCCTAGAGAACCCTTCCCTACAGCACTGCACCGGAGAAAGCCCTCCCACCACGTGGGTTTCTCCAAGCTGCTTTTCAAAGCCGGTTGCGCCCTGGCTGGGTCCCTCCCCAAGAGAGCAGGGACTAGGGACGGGCGCCAGCCCAAAGCTGCCGAACTAGGGACCCGAGCGGAGAGAGGCGGGGAGGACCTGGGAACCCAACCCCGGCTTTTCCCCGGCTGGCAGAGGCGGGGAGCTCGCGCCACGGCCCCCGAAGCTGCCGGGCCCGCAGGCCAGGCTCAGATCCGCGCCGGTGCGAGAGCCCCAACCGCCAGGGTGAGCTCGGCGGCACCACCTCTCCTTGCGGCCGCCGCCTGGGACCCGGCAGGCGGCAGAGTCGAAGTGCGCAACCGACGCAGGGACCCGGCTCCGCGCGGCACTGGACGCGGCAGTGCGAGCGAGTCCTCCGCGGGAAGACGAGGCGAGCGGGCACGCGTGATGCGAGCGGCACGGAGGGGGCACGGACGCGCTCTTCGCGCTCTAAACTTTTCCACAGCCTCGAGGGCTGCCACCTGGCCCTGAAGGGCTGGCAGGCCGTGCGCCCCACGCGGAAAGCAGCCGTCCCGGAGCCAGAGGACCGCCTGGCCTGGCCGCACGCGCGGATGCGCGGGTTGCTGTGGGTGGGGAGCCCGGCGGTGGTAGGAATCCTCCCGCCTGTCCCGCCGCTCCTTCTCCACAGCGACGCGTGTCTTCACCCCCGAATTCAAACGCCCTCGAACAGGAAAACTGCGAGCCAACAAGGAAGTGACCGCGGACCGCCTCCTCCTCTCCCTCCAGACAACCCCTCTCCCTCTCTAGACAGCCCAGCTCGAGGGTCTCCAGTGAACGCGCGCGCTCACACATGCGGACACACAGACACACACACACACCGTTTTAAGAGCAAACTCTGCTAACCTGTTGGGGGTAGAGGGGAAGTGGGCACATTCCCCCCTCTGAAAGTCTAGATGCCCCGCTCTCCTCCTCGACCCAGGAGCGACTCCGTCCCTCCTGGCTCTCAGCCCCATGCCCCCGAGTCTGTACAGCGAGACCCGCGCCCGCCAGAGGGTACTCACGCTGCTGTTGTGCCCGGACCAGTGCACCATGGCTTGATTGTGGGCCGAGTCCCCAGTCAGCGCAAACGAGGTGCTGGGCAGACGGAGCTCCTCGGCGGCCGAGCCCCCGGTCCGCGTGGCGCGCACCTCCTCCCGAGGACCCGGGGCCAGAGGGCGGCTTCCTTTGGGGCCATCGGCCATTGCCGTGGTCCGGGTGTCTCCGCGCTCCACGGCGCCGGGGGGCTGCGCCCGGCGACTCCTCTTCGCACCGCCCAGCTTGCCAGGTGCTGGGACGCCCTGGACCCACGGCGCGCTCGGAGGAGACGTTCCCCCGGCTTCAGCCCCCATCTCGTCTCCGCTCGGCCAGCGCCCCGGCGCGGCAGCTTTCCGCGCGGTCGCCGGCTCCTCCGACCACTGGCTCGCCACTGGCCCCGGCAAAAGGACCGGCAGCGCCGGCCGCCGCGAAGCCAAAACCCCGAGGCGCCCTGGACCGCCCGTCGTGCCCCAAGTGATCTCGGCGCCCGCCAGGACCCATGTCGACAGCAGCAGGAGTCCGGTCCGGGTGAGGGGCGCCCGCAGCCAGCCTGTGGGGCGCTCCGCGCACGCCGCCTCCATCCCGCTGCGGCGAACGCGGCTCGGGCTGCCGAGTGTGTGGCGCCCGCCGAGGTGCGGGTCCGGCGCGGGGGGTGTGCGCGCGCCGCGAGCGAGCGTGTCGAGGCGCGGGGCGCGGGAGAGGGGAGGAGGGGGCTCCCGCTGCTGGCGCGCCCGCCGGCCCTAGGCCGGGCCGGTCCGAGGGGACTCCACCACCCGGGGAAAGCCAACAAATGCGCCTTCGGTGCTTTTCTTGTTAAAATAAAAGCTCCCTTTCAAATCTCTCCCTCTGAGCTCCAGAAATTGGTGAAAAGGAGCGCTGGAAGGTAAGGAAATCCTCTTCTAGAATATAAAAGCGAGCCGAGTCCGGAAGGAGGAACCAGTAACGGACCCCAATTCCGACTCTCGGAAATCCAGCCGCCAACCTGCTCCCGGCGAAGAGTTGGGAGCCGCTTCTCGCCGCGTTTAGGGCTTACTCTTCGGGTCAGTTCTGGGGAGCGGGAGAGGCGCAGCGAGCAACACGAGGGTCTGGGGGAGAGCAGACGAGAGAAAGTGTTTCGGCGCCAACTGCTCGCGCCGGAACCAAGCGGGAGCCCGAGCTGCGCAGCGAGAGGAACCCTGGCTCGCTCGCGCTCCCGCCCCCGGGCTCTGCCCCCGCCCGGTGCGGGGGCGCGGGGAGTGCGTGCGTGCGCGTGCGTGCGGGGGGAGGCGCCGCCGGGGGGCGGAGGAGCCGGGCCGGGGCGGCGGGGGCGCGCGGCCCCTGCGTGCGTGTGTGCACGAAAGGTGTGCGTGTTAGTGAGGGCGGCGGGCGGGGTACACGCTGGCTGTGGGCGCCCGAGGATCACGCGCGGGTTGCCTTAGCGTTTCCAGGAGCCCGTGAGTCGTCAGAAAAGCGACGTGGAGTGCGGGGCGGGCCCCTCTTCCTGGAGACCCCCGCACCCTGCGAACACAATCTCATTGGCCTCCAGAGGCGGGGAAATAGCAGGAATGGGCCGAGGCCGCCGACAGAAGTGCGCAGAGCGTGGTAGAAATGTCTGCTCCCACCAGGAAGAGCCAGACCGGCACCCCGTCTGGAACTGCCAGCTGTGCCTTCGCCGCCTCAGACCCGCTTCCGAGCGGGCGCTGTTGTTCTAAGTGTACCCCGCCCGTTAGGAGGCGCCGGGCCCAGGGCAGCTTGGACTTCTCAGGGCCCTGGGGCCCCCCGCAGGAAGGCAGCCAGGGCGCCGGTGACCACGGGAAGACGGGCTTCGGGTGGGCTGCAGAGACTGCCTAACCCCGAGGACGCCTGGCTGGCGGGGGACAGTGGCGGCCGGCGCCTCGGGAGCTCCCGGAACCTCTGGGGGTGGCGGACCCCGAACTTCGGAGCTGAGAAGGAGGTGGTGGCGAGGAGACGCCGGCAGGCCCTGCCTGTTTCCCGGGTTAGAAGAGTCCCTGTGTGGGAGAGAGCTAAACTCGAACCAGTGCGGGGAGGACGGCCGAGGGGTGAGAAGAAGCGTGAGGTGGAGGAGCGAAGGGGGAACCAGGGGAAAAGCAGGAGGGTGTGATGAGGGGAGAGAGCAGAGAGGCGGCGAGAGAGGGGACTTGCAGGGAGCAGAGGACGCTGCGCCTCGGCCCGAGGACTAGGGCTCAGAAGAGTAAACCAGTGACCATGTCCAGCCGAGAACCGGGCGGGCCCTGCCGCTTGCGAGTTTCTAAAGCCGGAGGGCGGCCGGCGGCCCCTAGGAAAGTTCCAGCGCCGCGGCCCAGGTGGGTGCGGAAGTGGCGGGCGCGAGCCCGAGCGGGCGATCCGCGGGTGCCCAGCGCCCCTGCCGGAGACGCCCGGCGTTGCAGCCTGAGCTGGGCACTGAGGTGATGGCTCCTCTGGTCCTTTGGTGGGCTCGAGATGTACAGGGCCTCGGGCTGCCCGTGGGCCTGGCAAATAAGGCCGCCGGGCCCAGAAGAGCAGTCTCTGACCCTGTCTAGGGGAGACATGGTCCAGCCCCCTGCGAACCGGCGAGAGCCCTGGACCGACACTCCAGGCGTGTCTTCTCTCTCCCCCCACCCGAGGGAGAGGAAAAACTGGCTCCGGAGGGATTTAGCAGACATAGCTAAGGGTGTGTGTGTGTGAAAGACTCTTGTTGCCAATGTGACATTTTTATGTATCTTCCTTTTGGGGGGTCTGGCTCCATCAATTATTGTCCCCCTATCCTCCTCTTTGGGCCTCTCCTCCCTTCACCAGTCCTGTGTTCTTCAGCCTCCTAGGCCCTCAAAACCTTCTCTAGCACAGAATGCTCTGTAAAGACCATTCCCCATACCTGCACCCCTCTCCCCAGCTTTTTATCCATCTTCAGGAACTCAGGGCCCAACTCCAGCAGATAGTGTCTGTGGATCTTCCACATCTTTCTCAGCAGTCTATTTCCTGCACTGTAACATGCCCCATCCAGAAAGGCCCCTGAGGTCTCCGTGGTTGGGGTCTCCTGGTATGCCTGGCTGGCCTCAACCCCTCGTGACTTTATTCTTTTCTCTCCTGTGTGTATGAAATCCTGAGCCCCCTTCTTTGTCCTTGGTGTGATTCTCTCTGCAGGGCTGTCATTCTTCTCTCTCTCTCTCTCTCTCTCTCTCTCTCTCTCTCTCTCTCTCATCATTTCTGACCTGCAGTCACCACTTCTTGACGTTAGCTCCTAAATCTGCAGGCCCTGCTACATCTCTCTTGAGCCCCCTCAGCTCCTCACTGTTCCATACATATGTATGTGTTTGGTCTTCTCTCACTGTAACAAAAGGCCTCAGACTGGATAAATTATAAAGAAAATAAGTGTATATAGCTCATGATTGGCAGTGAAGTTCAACATGGAATGACCACATGGTGAGGGTCTCATGTTTTATCAACATGGTAGATGGCTTCACATGTTGGGAGTATAAGAAAAACGTGGGATCTTTTTAATGACCTACAACTCAAGTACTAAGCTAGTCCCATAAGATCTAGAACTCTTTCATACAGGCATGAGTCCCTTCCCAGTGCTATGACCTAAGACCTAATTATTCTCCAAAAAGACCCCACATCACCAGTGCCATTGCATCGTGGAACTGACCTAGCATGAGTTTGACAGGGACAGCCCACCTCCAGCCACAGTAGCATACACACACGTGTTGAAACTCAAATGCATTGAACCTAAAACATCCCCAACATTGCCATCACCAGGAGCAGAGGCTCAACATGAAACTTTGACCACCTCCTAGTCCCACTTCGAAGGTCAGAAGTGCTAGCAAGAACTCCCTGTCAAGTCCTACTTCAAAAGCCCTTTCCCCTGTTCCCTCCAGTGCGTGCCCAGAATTGCTACCATCCTCCTGAACCTCAACATCTCTGCTCCAAGTCTGTGTAACAACTTCCAGTCCTGCCTTGGCCTTCAGTTCTTCCTTCCTCCACAGCAACTTCTGCTGTGGAAGGAAAAGATGATCTGAGCCACAGAAAGGAATTTTCAGTTTTCCAGTAGCTTCATTAAAGAAGCCATTGAAATTGTGACCGTTAATCCTGACATACCAGCCTCACTGGAGTGGGCGCTGCCTGCCAGAGTGGGTGAGCAGCCTCCAGCTGTCTGGGTGGGCCCCTGGCTCCTGCTGCATCTTTTCACCATGACCTCACTGCCTTGGACCTGGCTGACCATGGACTGAATTCCTCCAAACTGAGCCTAATTAAACTTCTCCACCTTTAACATCAACATCAAGTTTTGTGTCTAAACTACAAGAAGCTATTAAATGAGTTAATTTTTATTTCACTGAATTGAGTATATCAAAAAATTTCAACTTGTCATCAACATAAAAATATCGAGGCATTTTTAATTACTTTTGAGCTAAGTCTTCAAAATATGTTGTATATTTTATTTACAATACATTTCCGTTCAGACCACTTGGATTCCCCGTGATCAGTAACCACGTGTGATACTATTTTTAAAAGCACAGCTTCACATGTTGGCAAAAGTTACATCCTAAAACATGAGGAAGTTGGGCATGGTGGCCACACCTATTTACGAGTCTGAGATAGAAAGATTACAAGTTTGAAGCCAGCCTGGACACCTTAGCAAGGCAATATCTCAAAATAAAATACTATAGGGCCGGAGGGTTAGCTCAGTGGTTCCGGCGCCTGCCTCGCAAGCACAAGGTCCTGAGTTCGATCCCTGGTAACCACATATAATGCTGGGCGTGGAGACACGCCCACCAACAATCAAGACCGCATAATACAATGCCGGATGTGGTGGCTCACGCCTGTCATCCCAGCACTCGGGAGGCAGGGACAGGAGGATTGCTGAGTTTGCAGCGGCTTGCCTGGGCACCATAGTGAGCTCAGGGCCAGCCTGAACTACAAAGCGAGACCCTGTCGCAAAAAGCAAAAAATAAAATAAAATAAAATACTATAGAGGATTGGGGGTGTGTCTCTGTGGAAGGGCACTTGCCTCACCTATTTCAGGGGCTGGTTTCCGTCCCCGGGACTAAAGGAAATGCTGTGGTTAATGACCCCCCTCTCAGGGCTCTTCAGTTTCCAGCATGTCCAGAGTTCACATTTCTCAGAAAGGCGTCCAGGTCTCTAAGCTCTACCTGACCTTCATGAGCTTCCTACCATATTCTGCAAATCAGGAGTATGCCCTCTGCACAGTTCCCATTGTGGTCTAGCTACTCTTCCGTGAAGCTGCCCCATCACCCCATGGTGCCTGGAGCTGCATTCACCACAGTCCACATCACTGCGTGGTATTCATTAAAGTTTCTGTCGTCCTGCTGCATGTAGGGTGGAGCCTGTCCCGTATCAATTCCAAATTTAAGAGAGGGTGGTTGGAAGGCTCTCCCCTTTACCCTCCTGGCACAATGCCTTCTTCAGCCTGTCAGGGGAGGTTGGGGGATAAGGTTAGCCCTCACTCTGCCCCAGAGGAGGCATCGCATGGTGGGACTGTAAAAGACGACAGACAGACAGGTGACTGTCTTTGTAACAAGCCATGCTCTCCAGAATGCATTTTTTTGCCAGGGCTTCTGTCCCCAGCAGCAGGTTGAGAAAGTAAACTATACTATAATTTATGTTGCTGTCCCCCAAATAAATCTTCCTTTTGGTGCTTTTTAAAAGTAACCATCATAAAGGGCCAGGGATGTAGTTCAGCAGCGGTCATTTGCCTGGCAAGTGCAGGTCCTGAGTTCAATTCCCAGTACCAGAAAAAAACAAAAACACAAAAAATAACCACCATAGCAAAGTAAGACTTTAGAGAATTGTCCCACCTCTCCTGTCTGTCTGTCTGTCTCTCTTTCTCACTGTCTGCCTCCCTTAATAATCCAATAGATATCTTGCCATTTACACCCACAGTAGGCACGCACAGAAAGGCATGCAATCATGCCTCTTTCTCATACTTAAAAAATGTTTAGTACCTTTTATGTCAGAATTTAATGACAAATTTCTCGTGACACTTAGGCCCAGGAAAATGCGGACTTCTACTCTGAAACTGACACCCTTTCTTAAAGGCTCTCTCAACATGCCTTCGCCTTCTCATTTGTCTTCCTCTTGTCTCAGTAGTCAAGTTAAGCACTGGCTTCACTTCCTCCAGTGGCCTTCCTACAAGATCTCTATCCTGTGCTTTCCTTTCCCTAAATGCTGTTTGTCTTTATTGTTTGATATTATTTTAATCTTATTATATCTGTGCATTCTGATAAGCCACTTCACAGACTTTGTAGAACTAAATAAATTAATTGACTGATTAACATCAACATAACAGTCCTATTGTGATTCAGAATTTCTACAGTGGCAAAAGATTATTAAAATAATCTAAAGTGCAGACAAAAGCAGTCAGAAAAACCACTGAAACTGAGGACTTCCTACACTGCATGTCCCTGAAGGCAATAAGTGCCATTTTGTTCAAAACTATATCCTCAGCACCTGGCCTGATGCTCAGAGCTGGCCCTCAATAAGTATGTCATAAAAGACAAAACAGATGAATATAAATAATAACACTTCTGCTCCAGCCACTAGACACCTGTTCATCACAGCAGGCAAATACTTTCTAAAAATACAAAAGCTCTGGGCTCCGTTGATTCTTGTGCTTAGTTCATCTGGATTTTTGCCTTGGCTGGATTAAGAGACTCCTGGAGAGGTGACCAAAGTGTGGGGTGCCATGCTCATCACTGGAGTTACCCACTGAGATTCATGGGGAGCATGCTGTTGGAGGTAGAGTGCCCTAGAGGAGTACATTGTTGTGGACAGACCTTTGAAGGGTCTCCCTTCCCCTCCCTCCCTCCCTCTTTCTCTCTCTCTCCCTCTCCCTTGCTCTTCTCTGGGCCTCTGTTTCCTGATGCCAGAAAAGGAGCAGCTTCAGCCCACCACACCCTTCTATCATGATGTTCTGCCTTGGAGCCGGCCAGCCTTGTACTGGGATTCTGAAACTGTGAGCTAAAGTAAATGTATTTAGTCCCCACCACAGCTGACCAGTGTAATAATATTCTCCACCACACTATATTTCATGGTAGCCGTAAGTGTTCTTATTGTAAGCAACAGAAAGCAATTGTAATTTAAGCAGAAAATTAAAGAGTACTGCAAAACTCCAAGCATTTCCGGGAAAATTCCATAACTAGGTTCAGAGGATCTGCAAGCAGCATGATAAATGAAATCAAACGTTGGTGCTGGTCTGTCAGGATCCTATTACCACCATCAACCAACCTAAGATGCTGAAGCTTTGGCCACCACCAACAGAGTCAAATGCTGGGTGCCATTGTCCAGCACAGCTGTCACAACTCTCCCAGAGGTTGCCACCGTTATTCTGACAACTGGCCAAAGTACTTCCTTGTGTCACTAGCACAGACTGGCCAAGCCTGGCTCACGACACCCTGTCCTGAAGAGCAACAAAGCCTGGATGATCCTCAGAAGGTGGAAATTCTGATGTACAGGAGGACTGCAGATGTTGGGCCCCCACAAAAAAAAAGCAAAATCAAGGCCCAACATATCCATTACCAAGACATACTTCTTAGAAATAAAGGAGCTCCATTCGTTTTCTCCAAGAACTTCTTACAGAAGACCCACCAGATCGCTTCTCGGCCTTTTGGCTAAGATCAAGTGTAGAAGACCCACCAGAAATCCTGATCCGATAGCATTTCTTACCACGCCTGTGTAGAATGAGACAGGGAAATCCCTCTTCCCACAGAAGCCATAGCGCTGGGCTTGTAGGTAGTTCCACTGTAAATCCTGCCTACAAAATCATCCAAGACTTTGTGATGAAGAAAAAGTAGAAATGAAAGAGAAAGGCAAAAGAAAGAAGAAAACAACTATGTGAAAGCAAACATTCCTACATCAGCACTGTGTCTTTTGCAGTCATTGTTTCATTGTACTCATTTGTGATTGCAGGTGGTGACACAACTGACTCCCAGGGAAGATTAAATGAATTGATGGAGGTAAAACACCCAGAACGAGTTCTGGCACAGATCACGCACCAGAAATGGTTAACTATACATATTCTTACCCTTCTCCATAGTCCTCTGGAAACCAGGACATTGTCCTCCATTTCACAGATAAAAAGATCTCCCTTAGATGGCTGGGCTGCATAGCTTGTGAGTTGCAAAACTAAAGGTTAGAATCTGAATCCATCTGACACGAGAGATAAATCTCACACACCTTCTTCCAATCTTCCTTCCATTGTCACATACAATACCCTAGTCAATGCTGTTACTAAGTTTGTCTGTCTCCGCAGCCAAGACTCTTTCCGCTGCACCATCTCTCCACACAGCCTCATGCTCTGGGAACTAACGGTGGTGGCTGCCCTCACTGGGCACAGAGTTCCCGTGACGTGCTTTCCAGTGGCCGAGAAGCTAGTGACACACTCACCAATAAATGACTTCAGCCTCGTTGGGAAGGGAAAATTGAAGTCAGTGAGTTCCAGCCTATGCTCAGGCAGCAGGCGCAGGCTGAGCAAGTCAAGTCAGAACTGGAAGCTTCATCTCCAGAGAGAACACACTCATTAAGCTGCTGAAGTCACCAGCAACCTTACTGACTCTTTCCCTCTAGTTGTGTCTCTAAGAGAAAAAGCAAGCATCCATCTAATGAGGTGGATGCACCCGGGAAGGAAGTTTTGTAGGAAAATAGGTTTTTGTTTTACTCTTCTCTTCAATGACTCGCAATGCAAAGCTGCATTTCTTAGAGAAAAAGTTGTCTTTTCAAGCATGGAAATTAAAAGCACCCATGGAGACCTTTGGCATTGGTAAAGGGTGGGTCATAAGGGCAGACAGACACCACCGAGAAAGGAGAGTTGGCTTGAGAGATGGCAGAGGAGCTGGGATCACAGCAAGCAGGGACAAGGAGTACTTTCTACGGAGTTGGGAGCATGGTCAAGTGCCCTGGGCCAACCTGGGAAATGACCGTCTGCAGACAGGAGAGCCAACCGCAGAGAGGAGAGCCACTCCTCATCTTAGGATGGCAGAAATGTGTTGGGGGAGGACAGAGACAGAGAGTGAGGAGGAAGGAGGAAGAGGAGGAAGGGAACAGGAAAGTAAGAGGTATGCATCAATCCAGTTCCTCCAAGAAGGGACTGTGCAAGGGTTGTGTGTATCCTGCTAAGGCGTAAAGTGCTTGCCAGCATAGGAAAGGGCCTGGCCCCATCCCTGGCACCGTGAGCAGAAAAAGTAAAATCTTCCCAAGATGTAGATACCAAGACATGGTTCAAATCAGGGGAAAATGTTGTAAAAGTAAATGTCTTGTTAAAGAAAGAGAGGGAGTGGGACTGTCCATCACTCTGAGATGCAGGCCTGACTCCCCTGAAGGAGACAGGGAAGAAATAGGCGGGGAGCAACCTGGGTAGAAGGTCTTAGGTTCCCACAGATTGCCACACGGTTCTAAGAACCTTTGGCAAGGTCATTGGACAGGACCCCAGTGACTGTCAGCCCTCAAGGAGCTCTCAGTCTCCCAGGAACAAACCTGCCGTAGTGTTCCCGTGCATTCTTTCCCTGGCTGGAGGCCCCTATCAGAACCAGGGCCTTTGCTCACACAGTAATGGACGTGAGGACCCCACAACAGGGGACGTTGGCCAACCACACTTACAGCCATGCATCCTTCCATTTTCCCTTTTAAAATGCTATTCTAACATTCTCACAGTGTTGTTTTCAGGGGAAAATGAAAGAACATATGTAAAACTTCACCTAAAGTCAGGTCTCCATAAATGCTTGTCAAGCAAACGGAAGAGTAATGGGATGAATTGATCTGCACAGATAAAAAGATTTGGCCAGTTTAATTACTAGGTTTAGAAAGGAGGGAACTGTCCAGAAGAGGAGATGTGAGGATGGGTTAAAACCTGGTACTGGCCTTGCCAGTGCTAGATGACAGGACTTAGTCTCATAGGAGTGCTGGGCCCTAACGAGCCTTGGAGAGTAGAGGAGACCATTTACAAAGAAGCACTAGGAAAACTACACAGAAGAAACGCCAGGCCTGGGCCAGTTTTCACCTGGCACCTTGGTTTTGTTGTCTTCCTAACCAAAGGTATGACCTCTCCCCATCACACCTCCACTTAAAACAATTGTCTTGTCATATCTGCCTTTCCTTCTCAAAGAGTCAAAACCTTTTAATTCACAAAAGTGAGATTAAACACACCCTTGATGACAGACCACAGTGATTGGGTTCTGAACAGTGGATGCCACTTCAGTCTACTTACAGGCCAGACCTGGATGAGGCAAGTGATCTAGAAGCAAATTAGCATACAGGAGAAGAGGGAAAGAAGAACCTGGAAAAGACACCCAGCAGAGACAGAGCTGCAGGTACCAGGGTGTCTCCTGCTCAGAAGGCCACGTGAGCTGCCACCAAACACAGGAGAGGGCCCGTGGGTGTGTCTGTGACTGCACATTGCCCCACACCACACAGGGGGACCTACACAGCTTTCAGCCCGTCTCTCTAGTGGAACCATGTAGCAGTGAGAGTCCAGTGGCACAGACAGGAGACCGACACTGGGCGCTCTTACCACCCCCATGTCCCTCCCTCTTTCATAGCCACAGCCTCTTCGTATCCGTCTGTCCAGTCTCCTTCCTCAGGGGTGACTACCATGGCTGTTCTCCACTTCTCGTTTGCCCATTTCAAGGATATCCTATGAATAGATCTGTACCACACGTGACTTTCGAGATTGGCTTTCCTCACTCAGCACAACTCTCTGGAGATTCACTCAAGTTGTGTACTTCAGTAGTTTTTTTTTAATTGCTGATTTGTATTCTGTAGGATAGTTTTATCACAGTTCATTTAACCTCCTGAAGGACATGCGATGTTTCATGTTTGGGGCAAATATGAATAGAGCTGCTGACAACCTTCGTGGACAGGTTTTGGTGAATAACCACTTTCACTTCTCTGAGGTGTATACCTGGCCATATGACTTTCAGGTCATAGCATATGAGGGTTGCCTGTTCTTATTTTCTTTAATGAACTGCCAAATGGTTTTCCAGAGTGGACATAGGTTTCATTCACACCAGCAATGTAGGAGTGATACTTTTTTCTGAATCTTCCTTCGCATTTAGTGTTGTTCCTATTTTTATTTTAGTCATTTTGATAAGAGAATAATGAATTCTCAGTGTGGCTTTACTTTGCACTTTCTGATGGCTAATGAGACAGAGCATCTTTCTGTATCCTGTCTCTCATCCGCCTGTCCTTTACACTTCACTCATTTGTCATAAAATGAATTTTTTGTTGTTGTTGTTTTGTTTTTTTTGAGACAGGGTCTCGCTTTGTCCTTCAGGCTGGCCCTGAACTCACTATGTAGCCCAGGCAAGCCTCGAACTCAGCAGTCCTCCTGCCTCTGCCTCTCGAGTGCTGGGATTACAGGCGTGAGGCACCACGCCCGGCACTGTGATATGTGGTATTGATTGCTGGTGGGCGTGAGTCACCTCGCCCAGCATTCTATGTGGTTTCCGGGATGGAACTCAGGACCTTGCGCTGGCGAGGCAGGCGCCTGAACCACTGAGCTAAATCTCCGGCCCCATAAAATGAATTTTTGTATGTTTATCTTACGTTCTGTAAATTTGTTGAACTTGCATATTTCATGATTGCTTTTGTAGAAATACTGGGTTTCTCCAAGTAAACAGTTGCATCTCATGCACACAGGGCAGCTTTACTGCTTCCTTCCCCTTCTTCAGAGTTGGTGCTGGAGGCGTGGTGGTGGGCGTGGCTCTCTTTTCTTGCCTTTTACACTGGCTACAAATTCCCAAATGACTAGAAATTTAACAACTGTGTTAAATAAAAACGGTAAGAATGAACATCCTTGTTCTTTTTCTGCTCTTAAGGGGAAAGCTTTCATTCTCTCACTATCAAGTATAATGTCATCTGTATTCTTTTTGTAAGTATTCAAGTAAAATTCCCCTTTATTCCTATTTTTCTGCATTATCACTAATAGATGTAAACTTTTACCAAGTTCTTTTTCTGCATCCACTGACAACCAGTTGATTTTTCTTCTTTAACATATTGGTATAAATTGATTTTTACATTTAACCAGTCTGATATTCCAATAAATCTCATCTGGCCATGCTATATAGTTTATTCCATAAACTGCTGAATTCTATTTGGTGATATTTTATTAAAATATTTGTGTTTATATTCATGAGTAATATTGGTATGGGACTTTCATTTTTTTCCTGCATGTTCATTTATTCTTTTTTATTCTCAAGATTTAGTATTAGGGCTATACTAATTGTCTTTAAAAAATAAATTAGGAGGCCAGAGGGTTAGCTCAGTGGTACCGGCGCCTGCCTCAGAAGCGCAAGGTCCTGGGTTCGATCCCCGGTAACCACATTCAATGCTGGGTGTGGAGACTCACACCCACAAGCAATCAATACCACATACCACAGTGCCGGGCGTGGTGGCTCACGCCTGTAATCCCAGCACTCGGGAGGCAGAGACAGGAGGATTGCTGAGTTCAAGGCTTGCCTGGACTACATAGTGAGCTCAGAGCCAGCCTGAACTACAAAGCGAAACCCTGTCTAATAAATAAATAAATAAATAAATAAGGATATGCTTTCTTCTCTTCTATTTTCTGGGTTGTATATGAAGAATGAGTTTTAATTCTTCTTTAAACGTTTATAGAATTCTTCAGTAAAATAAACTGGGTGTGGAAATTTCTTCGGGGGGATTTTTAAAGAAATGAATTTTATTTCCTTAATAATGGTAGAAGAGGGGCCGGAGGGTTAGCTCAGTGGTTCCAGCGCCTGCCTCACAAGCGCAAGGTCCTGAGTTCGATCCCCGGTAACCACATACAATGCTGGGCGTGGAGACACGCCCACCAACAATCAATACCGCATACCACAATGCTGGACGTGGTGGCTCACGCCTGTAATCCCAGCACTCGGGAGGCAGAGACAGGAGGATTGCTGAGTTCGCAGCGGCTTGCCTGGGCACCATAATGAGCTCAGGGCCAGCCTGAACTACAAAGCGAGACCCTGTCTCAAAAAGCAAAAAATAATAATAATAATATTAATGGTAGAAGAGGAGAGACTCCTAACTCCCAACTCCCAATGAATGGCACTGGATTCTACAATTCAGGAGATGTAATTTTAGGTGCATGTCATGTATATGTACATACAAGTAGATACATGACATATATGTTAATGTGTGTACCCACATATATAAAATTATACATATATTTAAATAATAAGTAGATTCTGGCATTTTATATATTTTACTTTGTAATCTTTGACTGTATAACATAAAACCTCCAAATGTTAAAAAAAACTGTAGGCATATTTAAATTACATATGTCACACTGGATAAATTGTTATAATCAGTATTTTCAAAGGTCTTTTGAAAAATTATTCTGTCTAAATTATCAAATTTGCATGTGGAATTGTGAATAGTACTGCCTTATTCTCCTGTTGGTATCTGCAGAATATATAGTGATATCATCCAATCCTGGCTTTTTTATTTTTTTTGAGACAGGGTCTCGCTTTGTAGTTCAGGCTGGCCCTGAGCTCACTATGTAGCCCAGGCAAACCTCAAACTCAGCAATCCTCCTGTCTCTGCCTCCCAAGTGCTGGGATTACAGGCATGAAATCCTGGCATTTTTATCTTCTTTGTTTTTACTTGGTCAGTGTTGTTAGAAGTTTGTTAATTTCATCACTCTTTTCAAAGAACCAGCTCTTTGTTTTCTTGATTTTCTCTATTTTTCTGTTTTTATTATAATTAATTTATTCTGTTTCCATATTATTTCCTTCCTTCTGCTTGTTTTAGATTTATTTTGTCCTCCTTTTTCTAGGTTCTTCAGGAGGGACTTTATATTATTGACTCAAGACTTTTTTCTTTTCTAATACAGTAAAACCTTGGTTGGCATACATAATTCAGACAAAAATATGTTTGCAATCCAAAGCACTTGTATATCAAAGCAAATTTCCCCACAAGAAATAATGAAAACTCAGTGATTCATTATACAACCCCAAAAAATTCATATAAAAATGATTACAATACTGTAATTTAATGAAAAATAATAAAGAAGGTACAAAATATAAGGAGAAGTAAACAATCATCCTGCACTTGTGGCTGGTGTAAGGGAGATGAGAGAGAAGAGCTGTTGTGTAAGAGGGCTTTATCACTAACAGAATCACTGCTACTTATTGGCTCGGTAGAATCTTTTTCCTTTCATACAGCTTTAACAATGAACCTATCCAATGACAGTTCCTTTTGCCTCCTTCTGAGAGTTTTACCAAAATGTGATATTGCATTGTTGTTAAATAGATTCATCAGTTCCAATGCCTTGTTTAGGTAGTGTTTTCTACAAATGCTTGCACTGCTTCTCACATTTTACACATCTCTCTGATCTCACTGGAAGTGAGGGAAGTCATGCCCTTTTGTCCTCCTCCTCTGCAGATGAGATCTCCTCCATCACGTCTTGCTCTTGGGAGATGTTTACCCACAGTCCTGCAAAAAGATAGAAGCATTGACTCAGTGGTAATCACAAGACACATTGAACCTCATGTACTACTCATTTTTCAAGACATGGCTCGTTTCTTAAGTTTAAATTTATTACAAATGTTTGCTTCATCCATGGCCACATCACCCTGAACTCACACTATCTCATCTAATCTCAAAAGCTTAGTATTCAGGCCTGGTTAGTACATGGATGTGAGAAATGTTTGCTTCTGTTGCAGAACATTTGCAGAACAAGTTACTCCCCACCCAGATGCATACTCTACACGTATTTAGTTTCTAAATTTCCATCTCAGCACTTTTTAGATGTATCCTACAAATTTTGATATTCTGTGCTTTTATTATCATCCAATTCAATAATTTTACTTCCTTTGAGACTTCCTCATTTTCCTATGAGTTATTTAGGAGTATATTCTCTTGTTCGAAAATGTTTGGAGATCTTCTATTACCTTTCTGTAGTTGAATTCTACTATGATTTAACTGTGGTAGTTCAGTCTTTTTGAGCACATTGAGGTTTGTATAAAATGCTGAGTGTGATCTACGTCGCTGATATTCTATGAGAACTTGAAGAGAAAGTGTATTGCTTTGTAGCTGGGCAGAGAATTCTATGATACTAATTTCAAATAAATCTTGTTCGTGTGCCACGAGCTTGCCAACTTTCTGTCTAGTTGTTCTATCAGGTGTCAAGAGAAGACCTTCAGTTATGAATTTATCTGTTTCTTCCTTCAGTTTCTGGGGTTTTGTTTCACAAACTTTGTATCACTATTGCTTGATGGCCACACATTTATGATCACTGTGTCATTTTGGCAGATTGATCCATTTGTCCTTGTAAGGCTCCATTTCTCATAATTGTCTTTGTTTGAACTCTACTACTCCTGTTCTCTTCTGATTAATGTTTGCATGAGATCGTCTTCCCATCCTTTGAATATTATATATAAAATGTGTGGCTTAGATAGCAAAGTTGGGTCATATCTGCTAGTCCACTTTGCCAATAATTTTTCTTCTCTATTTAGATCACTTATGGTTAATATAATTGGTGGTATGTTAGAGTTTAAATCCATCACTTTATTTTTTGTTTTCTGTGTTTTTCATCTCTCTGGGCTTTTTTTCTGCATTCCTATGAGTTCAGTATTTTTTCACCACCATTTTGATTTATCAATAGTATTAATATGTTTCCTTACACAACTTTTTTAATAGTTACTTGTCTACATGTTATATGAAATACACATACACTATTACAGCCTGCTGTTTTAGTTACCTATGTTTTTGTTTACCATATTCTTTCTCCATTCCTGTATTCCATCATCCCAGCCTTCACCATTTCTTCTCTTTTTAGAGTATTTCCTTTAGCCATTATTTAGGGGAGGTCTGCCAGTAGCAAATCTTGTTAGTTTCTCTTTATCTTTGAATAGCTTCATTTCACCTTCTTTCCTGAAGGAAATTTTCACTGACTATAGGATTTGGAGTTGATGTTTCTTTACTTTGAGCAATTGAAGAGTGTCATCTACATCCTATGAACTCTATAGCTTCTGATGAGAAACCCATCACCATTTGAATTGTGTTTTCCCTGTGTGTAATATGTTCTTTCTTTCTTTCTTTTCACTTCTTCCCGGGTTGGCTTATCATTTCAGACATGATGTCAATGCATTTCTGACTCATTTACAACCTGATGATGGTCCCTGCACTTTGTTTGCACCAGTCCTCCCACCTGCTGTGACCACGTCAGTGGTCCACAGATGTACTCATGGGGTCTTTAATGTTCTTTCACGCCTAAAGACTCAGTTGTTGTCTGGCACTTATGTTACCTTTGGTTGCTCTGGTTTATAAACTCACATGTTGGTTTAAATTCTCCATGTTTGGAGCCCAGTGTAACTAACTGTTCTAGAGATTTCCCATAGTATCCTGATGGGTGGCACAGACATAATAATGCCTCCTTTTTCTCTTGATAACCATCATCATAATAAGAAAATTTTCTACTTATTATGTTCCGAGCCCTTTTTAAAGAGTTGTATCAGCATTTTCTCAGTTAGTGCTGGGGTACGAATGGGCCCTTTCACCCCACAGGTAAAAGCAAGGTTGACAGTGTTCATACCTTGCCTTAGATCACAGGATCACCAGGTGGTAGAGCCAGCACTGTAGCCCAGGCTCTCAGAAGTCCCCACAGGGCCCCAGCCCAAGTGGTGGCCACCCTCCCTAGCAGCCACACTCGGGGTGATACCAGAGGCTTCCTGATCCAGAGGTAAAGCACAGAAATCCTGAGCAAACCTGGCATGTGGAAATAAAATATTCCAACAGGCTAACAGGAGGAGGCCTGGGTTTCTGCTTAATTGACCCCATATAATTATTTCCATTGAGTTGTTCTACATCTGGGGATGGATATTTACTAAGCAGACTGGCCTAGCAGTTCCCTTCAGCACCTGCATTAGTCTGGAGGAAGTTAATTGCATGGAAAGTTCTCACCTAAATCACTGATTGCTTATTCCTTCCAATGCAGAAACACACACATACTGTCTTGTGCCAAAAGGCCTTTGTAGAAGGACTTGCCCTTTAGCTCAGGAGCTGTTTCTGAATGTGAAAATCTAGCATGCGTGTTGGAGCTCAGCTGCATAGTTAGCACGGTGCCCAGGAGAGGACCCTGAACACTGCAGAGACCACAGAACCGTGAGTGGTGAGGTCAAGACCACTCAGAGCAAAGACCCGGCCCATCTTCACCTCCAAAGTACATAAAGCAGAAACAGGAACCAGAAAAAAATCCTTTTCCCAAGTTGCTTTCTCTTTCTCAGTGAACATGAGGAAAAGATAAATTACAGCCTCTTTTAGGAACATTATTACTTTAATTAAAATGTAGGGGGTACGAAAAGCCAGTTTTGAATGTCAGAATCCCAGGGATATACGCTAAGCCTTGGAGAGTCGAACTAACTCACGTACTCTAACCAAAGCCCTGTGCGGTGGCATGTTCCTGAGAGCAAGAGGAGCAATTAAATGATACCGGACTCCGCTGTCCCCTCTCCCCACCTCTGCCTGGTAACAGTTATATGCACAAAACTACACTGGCCTTTTTCCATCCCCATCAGAGCCGCAGTCACACTCTTGGGCTGCTCAGGCTCCTCCTCAAGCCCTTCCCGCAAGAGTCTGTCACACATATACACAGATCTGTCGCTGTGCTTCTTTGCCGCACTGTGTGTTTTCCATCTTAAGTGGACTGATTTCAGCTTTGTGCTCCAGTCTGTCATAGCCAAGCATCTAATCATGCTGTGCCTCCCTACCAAGCCGATCAGCTCTCTGCAGGCACGGAACGAACACACCTGGGAAAGCGTGTTCCTTCCAATGCAGAAACACACCTGCAGAAATCTGAGACTACAACGCAAATGAGAAAGGAGGTCACAGGGCCAGTCAGGGTTGATCCAGGACTAGACTCAAGGCTTCTTACTCTACTTCAGTGTGAGTCCTGGGTGGCCCAGATTGGGGACAGGTTTTCCACAAGTGCCCTTGAATATCCCTCAGATCAAGCAGAGGCCGTGGGATGTGAGGAAACTCTCCCTTAGACCATGACGGCTCCTTGAAGTGTCCTGGGTCCTGTCTCCATTCCAGGAGGCTGGTACAGCATCCACAGAAGGCAGGTGGACAGAGCGCAGTCCAGACCAGTATACTCATGACTGATAGATGATTAGCCAGCTGCCATCACTTGGAACAAAGAAAGGGTCTACTCTCTGAATTATGGGTGGAGGCCAGCCTGAGCCACTCCCTGGAGCCTGTCATCTGGCAGAGGACAGGGCTTATACTGAAGGACCTCTATCAACTGTTCCTCTTCCCACTTCCACTCCTTGGTGTCCAAGCTCGTAGAAGATTCTGGAGAAGGTACACCCAGAGACACTCACAAGGGAGGCAAGGAAGCAGGAGGAGAAGGTGGAATGCAAGAAAGGTGTGCTTTACAAATCCCGGCGGCCAACTGCCTTATAGCACAGAGATGTTCTGGAGCATGGGATCTTCAGAGCACCCCAGCCAGAAGGTGGAGCCTGGACCCACCCTGGGGATCGGCTGAGGGCACTGGGGAGACCTGCATTCCCAGCCCTCAGGCATCTGTGTCCTCAGATGCCTGGGCAGAGTGGGCTCCAGTTACCCACAGGTGCCAGAGGGTAAGAACTCAGGAAAGTAGAGGGGGCCACATAAAGTGGAAAATGAGAAATCCAAGAACATGTAGACAAAGTGCCAATATGGTCACTCTCACTAGGACATTTTCATTTTGTCAACAAGCAACCTAGAAACCCAATAAACCAGTATTTGTAGCCTTTGTTTCCCAGTCTCAAAACTTACACATCATTATATGGACCAGAGGAGGTGGGGAGGAGGCAGGGTCACTATGAGGGCAAGATCATCAAGCTCGAGTGAAAGTTGAGCTGGATGAAAGAGAGGTGTAATTAGTTACCTGAAGCATCTCCTTCCATGTGTAAGATGCACTGTAAGGAGGCTGCCGAAAGCCCCCAGAGGTACATCCTGCTTCTTCACCCATCAACTCAGTGCGCTGGGCTCCACTTGTAACAAAGGGAATGGAAGCAGCAGTGCGATCACTGAGTCCAAACCAGAAAAGTTGGAAGAGCTTCCATGTGGTTCCCTGGTCTCAGTTTTGTGGTCCTAGGGCCACCACATGGTAAGGACACTCTAGCCAGTTGAGCACAGCAACACAGCAAACAA
>PVIC010006142.1:41584-55322 GCA_004025085.1 Thryonomys swinderianus | reverse complement strand
TCCTCCCTTCCTCCCTTCCTCCCTTCCTCCCTTCCTCCCTTCCTCCCTTCCTCCCTTCCTCCCTTCCTTCCTTCCTTCCTTCCTTCCTTCCTTCCTTCCTTCCTTCCTTCCTTCCCTCCTTCCCTCCTTCTCTCCCTCCCTCCCTTCCTTCCTTCCTGTCTCTCTTTCTTTCTTTCTTTTGACAGAGCCTCACTATATAGTTCAGGCTATAACCCAGAATGACCTCAAACTCAGGGCAGTCCTGCTTCTTCCTCCAGAGTGCTGGGATTACAGGTGTGCTCCAGCCAAAAATCACTTTCTTACCACTTTCTAGTCATATCAAAATGTAAATACTCCTTTTTTCCTATATGAAGGCTAGAGATTTAGCTCAGTTGTCCCAGTACCTGCCTAGCAAGCACAAGGTCCCTGGTTCATTCCCCAGTAACCACATACAACAATAACAGGTGTGGTGACTCATGTCTGTAATCCTAGTACTCGGGGGGGGGGGTGGGGCAGAAGCAGGAGGATTGCTAAGTTCGAGATTTGCCTACATAGTGAGTTCAGGGCCAGCCTGAACTGCAAAGCGAGACCCGGTCTCAAAAAAAAAAAAAAAGCCTGAGACATAAAAAAAAAATCCAGAAAGGTAAAGTCACTTAAAGGTGTTTTAACTAATCCTATCTAATCGAGAATACTGTCTTTTTCTCAGGATGCTGTAACTTTAGGGGCGAGGGTGGATACCTATGAATGATGTTTACTAAGTTTATAATCAGTGCAATTTTCTAAGAAGACTTTTTACTGAATTAAGTCTCAGAATATGAATGCTTCACTTTTCTTTTCAGACATTCAAGGAAACGCTGGGAAAACTTTATCCATAGTGAAAACAGACACCTTGTCAGCCCTGAGGCCCTAGATCTTCTGGACAAACTTCTGCGATATGACCATCAACAGCGACTGACTGCCAAAGAGGCCATGGAACACCCATACTTCTGTGAGTCTCCAAGACTGTTTTCAAGGGCTGTATTAGATAAGAAATCATTCACCCTTTATATCTGAAGCTAACCAAGAGAATTCTAGATATTTCGAGATCATTGTTGAATTTGACTGCATTCATTTTAAACCATTGAAAATGAAACACCTTGAAGATCAGATTCTTTTTTTCATTTTTTTCTACATGATTAAGGATTGAGCCCAGAAACGTTCTGCCACTGAACTACATCCTTAGCTCTTTTTCTTTATTATTTTATTTTGTTTTGTTTTTGTTGTTATTTGTTTGTTTGTGTGTTGGGGGGGTTTTTTGAGATAGGGTCTTGCTTTTTAGTTCAGGCTGTCCCTAAACTCACAACAACCCTCCTGCCTCTGCCTCCAGAGTGCTGGGATTACAGGCATGAGCCACTACTCCTGGCACTATGGTATGTGATACCAGGATTGAACTGGGACCTTACACATGCCAGGCAGACACTGGAACCACTGAGCTAAATCCCCAGCCTCTTTATTATTTTAATTTTGAGACAAGGTTTCTGTAAGTTGTCCAGGCTGGCTTTAATTCATAATCCTCTACTTTAGCCTCCTGAGTATAGCTGGATGACAGGCATGTACCACTGCACCCAGTGCAAATCAGTTTCTTGATCTCCAAAAGTATTGTTTATTCAACAAATATAGCTCCCTTGGATTCATTCTGTTGACTACTTCTTTCACCCTGAGAATTTAAATTGTGTTTGCAAGTGTACATATGTTTGGAACCGTAGTTCAAGATTATATCTCCTTGCAAAAAAACAAAGCTAAGGGCCAAGAATTTAGCTCAGTGGCACCGTACCTACCTTGCAAGGACAAGAACCCAAGTTTGATCCCTGGTATTGCAAAAAACAAAAAAGGTAATTGGTTAAATACAGTAAGATAACCACAGTATATTTCTAAAGAAGGCAGTAAATACATAAAAAGCATTTGAGGGCAGGAGAGCAGGAAAGAGCTGAGTGGGATTGAGCTGGACCACTTAAACTTGAGCTGGACCACTTAAACTATCTCCCAAATGTGTCTTTTCCATCTTTGTGCTTGCTTGTGGTTCTGTATGCATGTAGTTCCCACTGAAGAAAGGTGTTTCAAACTTACCCTGCTGTGTTAAAGGACTTAATCCAGTCAGGGAGGAAGCTAGAGAATAGGGAAGTTAACTAACAATCATTTGCCTCTGCTCACCCTGTCAATCAATATGAAAATTCCCTTTCCTTCTTTTTGACTAATGCATTCTTTCCCTCTCCTTTCTTTTCTCTGAAGTTTAAGTCTTGCTTGAAAATATAGTGCTTTGTTTTGAATCCTAATGCCACAATATGAGGAGACAGCAAATTTAAAAGATCTTAACGTTCCTTTTGGACCTTAGACAAGTGAAAATCAGACATCTTCTTTCTACTTTGTCACACAGAAAGCTTTTCTTATCCTTTAGGCTAAGTCAGATTAAGAATATATACTGATGTTTATTAAAATCACACTACTTTTCTGAATACACACTTCATTTAAACTACTGTTGCTTAAAATTGATAATCTTCTGACAGATTTTTGTTCACCTTCTAAAGTGCTTATTATTCCACATGCTTAAAAGAAATTACAGGTTGAATACGGTGTGGGTATTCAAAGAAAATAACATATGAGATTAGTGGGAATTTTAAGTGGTGGGAAGTTAAGTTTCTTTGCTTCTCACCAGTTAAGTCTGCTCTGAAGAAGAGTTGACTACAAAAACAATCCTTTGGTCTTTTTCCAATGTCTAGTTTTTATATGACAGGAGTCCTGTGTTTTCTGGGTCCTTCTGTGCCCTCCTGACCCTGGCTTGCTCTAAGTCTGGGTTTCTGTGTCTCACTGGCAGGGTGGGTTTGTCATGATGTTCTGCAATCACAGCTCTGATGTGACAGTGTTCGTTCTGCTTTCTTGCAGACCCTGTGGTGAAGGAGCAGTCCCAGCCTTGCCCAGAGAATGCTGTACTTTCCAGTGGTCTCACGGCAGCACGATGAAGACTGGAAAGCGACGGGTAATGCGGCATTGATGCTTGCCAATAAAACCAACCACCAAACACAAATCTTGAAGGAAACTACAGTGTGATAAAAAGAAATTCTAATCATTCCTTCTAAGACAAAGAAGAGTAAAGACCTAAAAGTCTGTCAAAAGAAACTCCCCAGTACTAGTCTCCAGGGAGCTGTGTGATGATGCATATAGTTCAGGATCTAAGGGGACTCTCCCTTTGGAATGCATGGGAGATGAGAAACTCGGAGTTGTTGTACAGTTTTCTTCGTTTAACAGAACACCACGGTTGATTAACCTGTTCGGTCAACAAGCTCTGAATATCTGACTTCCTATCTATTCCATTGTGGTCTGGTTTCCTTTCATGAGAATTCAGGCTCAAGTTTTAGCAAAACGTCAGCAGTCTACACTGACACACCAGCCTCATTTATGAAAAGGATATTAAAACAGTGACAGTATTTTTTTTTTAAGCTCTTTTACAAATTCATGTTTTACGTATTTTTTTATGACATGAGCTCTCCAGGAAATGTACCTCATCCCTGCAGTTTCCCTCTAAATGTTTCTGTTTGGAAGCAAACTGCAGTCACTTTCAGAGTCCTCTTTGCTATCAGGAAATATCACTTGAAACCATGAGACTCCATGAATAGGTCTATCAGTCTCATCAGAAGGTCCCTGCTACATGCATAACTTGGAGCTCACCATAACCTCTGTTGATTTGCCTGACCATAGAATCTTGTTGCTGGTTTTTTTCCTTTAGCCTTTTTTTGGGGGTGGGGAGCAGCCATGTAAGGAAAACCTCAGCATTTCCCAGCACATCCCTGTGTGTGACCTATTTTAATGCACTTCTCTGAAACAGTGAACTTTTTATTCACGACCCTAACTAAAGTTGGAAAGTCAGTTTTCAGGCAGGTCGGAGAGGGAGAAAACATCCTGATACGATTTATTCAGGCGATAATTACTGGGGAAGAAGTATTACCACCTGTCTTCTCTCTTTTTACTCCTATGACAGTTTCCATTTGTAATCAAGGTAATATGCATTTTGAGCTTGGATATGTGATATATGAGAAGGCAAAGATCAGTCTTTTTCCAAAAGCAGATACTGATATTGTACAGGCAAGGCCATCCCATAACTTCAGCAACTGAGAGGAGACAAATATGCAAGGGCCTTGAGGATGGAAATGGACCTCCTGGGGCCAATGTTAAAGCTTTGGGTCTGTTGTGTTAATCTTGACATAACAAAGAAAGTTAGGTTTTATTTTTTAAAAAAGAGAATAGGGCTGATTTCATTTTAGGGACTCATATGATTTGCCATTGGTCCCCTTCCCACTAGCTTACAGAGCCATTGCCACAGCTCTGGGGACCTAACATGTCCATGGAAGAGCTAGAGGCATCTACCACCATATCACACTGAGGATTTCTTTATTAACTATTTAATAATGCCATACATTTTTTAAGGTTAGATTGTTTGAAGCATCTGTTTACATTCCATATTCCAATAAAATCATATTGGTATTGGTAGCAGGTCCTATCTTTAAATGTAGATTCTATTTTTGTCGTTTGGACAATGGGAACTTAAAAAGCAAGTGAAACTTTTCTCCTTATAGAGTTGAGTTTATAGATTAAAAATAAGATCCTAAAGCCAGGAAATACATTCAGTTAAGGTTCTCATACTAATACTGCCTGCCTGCATTGTACATCTGTATTGTACATTTGTTTTACCTGAAAATCAAAACTAAGATGTGAATTCTCAGCTGAACCTATATCAATATGTCAGGCAGCAAAACTCAGTGTTTCGGATTATCACAGGCCTTCCAAATGTCATTAGAATAGGGCAGCCTGAAGTATCGGTTATCAGGGAGATGTGCCACTGTGTGTCTTTCTTGCTCCCCTCAGGCCTTCCTTGTCAGTCTTGGCCTCTTCCCTTCTGCCTTTTATTTTATTCCCTTTTTAAGGGGGGGGTGCCTGTCTGGACCAAGCAAGAGGACCCTACTGGGGGATCTTGGTTGAAGAGTGACCCCTCTTCTTTTCCTTGGGTACCTTAGTCATAACAAAAGCATCTAGAAAAGAGACAATGAGCCTCCACCCTCTCCTTCCTGGCTGACTTCCTGCCCTTTGCGTCTGCAGCTGTGGCACAGCAGTAACGCGCTCCCTTTGTAAGCATACAGTTTACTTTCACGGCACCTGTACTTTTACCTCTCTTCATGCCTTAGACCTGGGTTTAAAGTGCTCACTCCCTTCTGGGTCTGGACTTGACACTGAGGCCGTTCTTTCCCAAACTGAAGTGAGTCTAGTCCAGACCTTTTCTTTTACCCGCCTGTAGATCCACTTTGTGTCCAAATGGACTTTTCTTCCCTGAACTTTTAGATTGTTTATCTGGGTTAGGAGATGATCTTGAAAAGTTCCTAAAGGGTGTGTATAAATGTGTGTGTGCATGTGTGTGTGTGTGTGTGTGTGTAGGAGTGGGAGTCTAGCCTTATACTTAGAATGAACTATGGTAAATTTACCTTCCCCAATATCCTTTTCAGTTAGCATATTTGTTTTTAAACTCATCTCAGTAATTTGCATTTGTTTGCATAATACCTTATAACAGGTTAAAAGTGCCTATGACAAGGACTTAATTCCTAAAGAAAAGCAAAAAACATGGGGAACAGGGTCGTGTTACACTGTCATCTCAGGTACTGCCTGTGTTTAGGAACATAGACCTGGTAGGGTAAGAATGGAAGTTTTTTGTCCTTAGTCCAGATCATGTGTCATCATTGGCAGCCATGAGTGTGCTAACTGCAAGGTTGCCTCAGCTGAGAAATCCCATGGTGAGAGCGTTACTAATGAAGCACGAAGTGACATCCTTCTAGGGCATGGTAGCCCACTGTCTCCAGGTTCCTGTCAGCCATCCTTGTTACTGTCCTATCCCTGTGGGCAGTGGGGTGGGAGGAGCCTTTGAGTACAGAGCATGGGGCAGGTGTTCCTGGGGTTTCTACTGATTAGTGAAGTGCCTGTGTGATTTGTGAGGGCTTGGTGTCTAGCTTGGGCTGCACTACATTACTCTAGGCGAAGGGCTGGTGTAGTCCCTTGCAGAGAGGAAGTACTCTCATCCAGCTGACCACAGGAGACAAGAAAGAGCTCTGAACCTGGGGGCCTGGAGAGTGGCTAGGGGAGGAGCAGGTAAAAGAAAAGGAACCAGTAAGGAAAATGACCTACAAGTAGCTCTTGAGGAGGAAGCATATTTCTTCAGAGGATGAAATGAGCAGACACAAGTTCCTGTCCCAGAGTGTGCTCTGGGGAGGACGCTGCCCCCTGGCTAGGGTCCCGGAACCCTTTGAAAGGTGGTGCTCTCCAGTCAGGTGCTGAGTCCCAGAGAGCTGGTGCTGCGTGTCTCACAGTCTGTGCCTACTCAGGGAATGGCTTAGGTTCTCCCAGGTGCTGCATAGGTGTGAATGGAAGCAGAGCTGCTTTGGGAGACTAACTTGGAAGAATTTTTATATATGCATTGAAATAAATTAAAAGAGCCTAGTTAACAGTTTCCTTTAATGCTAGTTCAGATTTAAAGGTTTGTTTAGAAACCTGTGCTGTGTGAGGATCCATGGGGAAGATGCGAATTCCCCCCTGCAGATAAATGAGTGGGTGGTAGCTGATGAGAGTAATGGCCAAAGTTTAGATACAAGCCCTCTGGAAGCAAAAAGCAGGGTCCTCATGAGTGCACAATAAGCCCTAGTTTGTCAGTGAACTTAATAAATTGAAACTGAATGTCCCACCTTTAAAAACTAACCCCAGGGTGGGGTAGCTGGGAAGGGGAGGTGGTAAGAAAACCATAATAACATGCTTTTGAGCTCTATGAAATGTGTGCTAAAACACCCCAAACAGGTATTACAGAGGCTGGGGGAAGGAAGGTGTGATGGGATTATACAGGTGATGCATACTTTTGTGTCAAGACTCAAACAATGTGCTACAAATGTGATACTTAACCCTGAACTGCATGTATTGGGGATTGTTTTAAAAAAAAAAAACTTTGAATCAATAAATTAACAGTTTTTCACTCACTGGCTCTTCTTGGTGTAAATGGTGACTTAAGAGTTTGGGACAGAAATATTGACATCCAGTGGAAAATTCAGATAATCTTCAAGAACCATGGAGCCTTCTGTTTGCAGAAAAGCAACACTCCTTGAGTTATGATCCTTTGCAAATGACTGCTTCAGACACAGTGGGCCAACTCTGTATATCACTGGATTACTGATGTGTGACTCATGCTGCTGCCCTTAGCGGGAAGAAAAATGCCATGTTCAACCTTATTTTCCTAAATAAAAATGTTAACAATACCTAGCCTTCCCAAGTGGGAGATGAACCATTGCTATGAGGACCTTAACTTGTATTTCCTTTCTCCTTGGGGAGGGAGGGATAAACTGAACTGCAGAGATCCGTGCGGTGATTGTAGGTCATCACGTTGGTGTGAAGACCGACCAGCACAGGTGGGCTGGAGGTGTGGTGGGGCAGCGCTTGTTGATGCGTTGCGCTGCTCCAGCACCTGCTTCTTGGGCTCAATGTGTTTTGTTGCATGCCTTTAACCTTGCGGCCCAGTGCTTGGCCTCTGCGAAGACCTCTCCCCACTGCCACTCCTTGCAGCACGCGGGCACATGCTATTGGTTTGGCAGATGGTGTTTTCAGTGGTGTGCTTTTTTTGTTTCTTCCATCCGTCACTGTCGAATTGGACCCTTGGGAATTGGGTGATGTTCTTAAAGGCAGACAGCACATATAATCTTTCTCAGATACTAAGCAGTGGAACTCTTTCCTAAAGAAATTTTTTTAATGAAATGACTGATGTGACACTTCCCAGGTGCCAGGTGCTTCCAGTGTTGTGCTTGTGTCCCAGGAGATAGTTGTAGCATTCTGTGTCTGGAGCTCACCACCCACTTTCTCATGCTGAACGTGGAAGGAGGAATGAGATTTTCAGCCTTGAGTACCTGTAGAGGTTTTCAGCGTTGAGTACCTGTAGACAGCTGTTTCCAACAGAGCACTAGATACATTTGCGCTTACATGTGGCTCTTTATTGATGGACTTGGCCTTTTTGCTGAATAAATGCCTGGTCATCCGAAGGGGACCCAGAGTTGGACTGCTGAACCTGTGGCTTGGCTTGTACTAAAGTGTCACAAGGCTTTGAGGCTCTGCACCTGGACCCAAGGGACAGGTCATTAACACTGTCCAGAGTGTTCCTGTCCTCTCTGGAAGGCTGGACTGCAGGTCACTTTGGTTGAGGGAGCAGGGAGAGGCTACGCTCTCAAAGCAGAGGTCATGGCAGTCCTCCTTAGGTGCTCCCAGAGTGGCATGGAGAGGCAGCCTGGCATTCTAGCCCTGGGCCTCTGCAAAAGAAGGAAGCCCCACCGAGGCAGAGGCCTGCCCCTCACTCTGGCTCAGGTTGATTAATGCCGTCTTTCCCCTCCTCCCATCTCTCCCCAGGTCTGTTGCGGTTCTTCCCACTTTTCCATAAGCAGAACAAGAACCAAATCAAACGTCTTAACGTGTGTAGAGAGATCACGTTCCGTGAGCAGACACAAAACGGTGGCAGGTTTGGCGTGCACGAACTAGACCAACTGAAGGGCAGCCCACCACCATGTATCAAACCTCACTTCCGAATGTAAAAGGTTCACATGCCTTTGGCTTCCTGTTGACTTCCTCCTGACCCAGAAAGCATGGGAAATGTGAAGAGTATGCAAATGGTTGTTGGTTACTGTCGCTCCCTGCGCCCCTTGGTTCGCCTGTGGCCGCCTGTTTTTCCAGCGAACCAGGTTGACTAGCTGACCAGACTCCACTGGGGGACAGGGGACAATATATAGCATGACGAGCAGTTACATATTATTATTTTAAAAGTATATATTATTGAATAAAAGGTTTTAAAATAAATGTATGGAGAGTTTTCAGTATGGAAGGGACCATGAAGCAAGACCTGTGGCCACAGAGGACTGAGTGACCCAGAAGTGCATTTGTGCCAGGTTGTAACCAGAAGAAAGCAGGTTAGGGCCAGTTTGAAGGAGCTCTGCAGAGAGGAGATGTGCAGAGGTGGAGAAGGAGCCCACCTGGGAGTAGGCCGAACCATGGAGAGTCCAAGTACTCTTCCAGGCTGGGAAAGCTGGGTCTTGCTTAGTCACATGGCCACCGTGAAGCCCTCTTCCAAGTCAGGTGGGTGGCCCAGCTGTTGCCGTAGATAAACACCACCTCTGGTAAGCTCAGGAAAGATCCCCAGCCCTTTCTTTGCTGTCCCTTGCTCATGTTGCAACGTTTCATTCCATTTCCTAATGCTGCCCATCAACACCCTCTTCTGAGAACTGTCCCGGAGGCCTGTGAATCCCCTGACCGGCCGCAGGGGAGGGGTCGGGTCCAAGGGCTGCGCCAAGTCACATTCTGACGCTCCCAGGACCTGGAAGGAAAAGCAGCTGCAGCGGAAGCAACACTTGCATTTGTTGAAAGAAAACCAGCTTTACAAACGAAGCTTTGCCAGCTCTCTCAGTCCTCACCTCCCAGGAGAGCCGACCCAGGGAAGTGAAACTGGTCACCTGATCACACCGCTGGACATTGGCCTGTTTCCTCTTCTGTCTGTGCAGAGCAGAGCTGGAGCAGATCCGGATGCCCTGGCTGCTGCGGGGGCTTCAGCCTGGTCTGTGCGAAGGCCACCTGCCTTGCACAATATCCTCTCTGCGCCTTGTTTTGAACACTGGCATGACTCGAAGCATGGACACTCAAGTTGGAAGTGATATGGAGGAAAACAAAGAGGCCCCTTTCAGGGCCACCATGACAGCATAGTGTCCTTTGGAGCAGCTTCCGTTGGACCCATGTAGTTCCTCTGTAAAACCATGGATACCAGAAAGTAAGGGACCAGTTACCAAGAGAACCCTTTGTAACAGTGGGCCTGAGAAGATGGACTTAGTACTCTGGCTGCACCACCAACCTAGCTTTCTCAAGCTCTCTTGTGGGCTCTAACTCAAGGCCTTGCAAACTTCTCTTGGTCGTCCAGCTCTCTGGTATGGCATCAGAATACCTCATTAGTATGTGTGTGTTCATCTACACAGCATGAGTGTTACTTTTGCGTGGACCTGTTGGGGTGTAAGTCCTTTCCAAGGGTATCCGAACAGATTCACAGAGGATAGGCCTGAGAATTCTTGATATACTGGAGAAATTGGAATGCTATCTGCATCCCGTTTCTCTTCCTGCTTTTTATCCATGGATCTCCTTAATGTTCCATTGTGGAAGTCTTTTTAGAAACCTATGACATGTATAAATAATCTTGAGTTTTGTGAGTGATTATGATTGGGCTGGAGAGTGGTTATAGGTAGAAGGGGAAGGAAAAGTCTTTGCTTAGGTTATTTTGACTTTCAGAGATGGGGACAAGAGCCTGCTAACCCAAGAATGATATAGTTCATCCACAGCATGCTTGGAAATTCAGAACATCAATGTCTTATAGATTTGTTCATTTTTTGGTGTTTTAATATTTACTGCATTTTCCTGATGACCAAAGTAATATGCCCTCCCCCTGCTTTTCTGTTTTGGTACCAGGGAATCAAACTCTGGACCTTGCACTTTAAAAGCAGGCAGCGGTGCCACTGAGTTAAATCCTGGGCCCCTGCTTTTTCGTTCTACTGAGGGTTGAACTCAAGGCCTTTGAACTAAGTTACATCTCCAGCCCTTTAAAGAAAAAAATTTTTGAGACAAAATTTTAAGTTACCGGGTGATTGAAACTTGGAATCCTCCTGCCTCAGCCTTCCGGAGTACTTTGATTACAGACATATGCCACCACGTGCAGCTAGTAATATATCCTTGTAGTTTTTTTTTTCTTAAAGCAATATTACAGAGAACCTAATAAGGACAGCCTCCCCACCTCACACACACATACCCACAACTCATCAATGCTTTCTTTGGAGGTAACCATTGTTAAAATTTGGTATATGTCCTCCCATTTTTTTCTTAAGGATTTACTGATCTTTTAAAACTACAATGATTTTCATAGTAATGGGAATATAATCAGACTATACGATCCTTTTCTGAAACTTGTGTTTTCACTTAATTGTGAAAAGTCTTACTGTGTTAGTATGTACTGTATGGATCTACCTCATCCCTTTTCATAGCTACATGGTATTACTCTATGTGATGTAGCACAGTTGAAGCAATTCCTTTTTTTTTTTTTTTTGAGACAGTGTCTCGCTTTGTAGTTCAGGCTGGCTCTGAGCTCACTATGTAGCCCAGGCAAGCCTCGAACTCAGCCATCCTCCTGCCTCTGCCTCCCAAGTGCTGGGATGACAGGCGTGAGCCACCACGCCTGGCACTGTGGTATGTGGTATTGATTGCATTGTATGTGGTTACTGGGGGTCGAACTCAGGACCTTGCGCTTGGGAGGCAGGCGCCGGAACCACTAAACTAACCCTCCAGCCCAGCAATTCCTTCTTGATAGACTCTGGGTTGTTTCTTGGTTTTCAGTATTGCTGCAGTGAACAACTATACATACATTTTTGGAATGCTGTATGTGCGATAAAATCTTTAAAAAATTACTGTGCCACACGGCTTTTTTTTTTTTAAACAAAGGGCATTGTTATAGTCTCAAGAAAGGGATCTTCCATCCCTCCCCACACCAGGACAGGTTGGACCTCCAATGACATCAGGCTCGGTATTCTTGCAGGGCTCTATTAGGCACTTGGACATGGTGCTCAGGATCTGTGAGCTTCTCAAAGGCTCTAGAAATGTTTGTAACTGGAAAAAAAATAAATGACATGGTGCTAACAAAATTGAAAATAAAACAATAAATGGAATTAAATGTCTTAAAATGTACAATACTGTGAAGTTCATTAGTTGTAAAAGTCAATATTTGCTTTTAGGTTCTTTTCTCTCATGATAATTAGTGAAGAATCACAGATTACCGTAAAAGCAAATAACTTCAGAGGCAAATTCTAACGATTCAAAAAAATTACAGGAAAAAAAAAACCATGAAAAATGGTTACGTTTTAATGTATTTGCAATGCTGTGGGAAGCAGTCGGAGGGTCACCAGAGGCTTTAAAATGCTCCTAAAGAGTCAGGTGGTAGGGGAGACAAGCCACCTCTTCAGAACATCGTTCTTCAGGCTGCTGAAATAATGTGCTTCCCAGATGCCCTGTGCCAAGGGTAGAATCCAGACACAAAGGCTGCGTACTGCATGATCCATTTTTCTGACATCCTGGAAAACACAGACCTAGGGATGGAGAGCAGATCCCATGATTGCCTGGAGCTAAGCATGACCTCAGGGGTGAATATAAAGCAGTTCCAGGCCACGGCCTTCATTCTGTGGCCTAAATGTGGGGTTGCTTATATGACTCTGCACCTTTATGAAAACTAGTGTGTTTTTAAAAATTAAAAAATAGCGGACATGGGCAGGTCTCAGCAGAGTCCTGCTTGGACTTCACTCAAAGGTTCTGAAGCTCAGCTGCCCACCACAGCCTCCACTATAGGGCTGTGGCCACCTCAGGACAGGGGGGGACTGCTGGGCCTGGGTTCCAAGGCCTGCACCTGGCCGCTGAAGATGCAGGTGCTCAGGGCTCTCTTCCATCCTGCTCCCAGCGGAGGGGAGCCCTCCCCTCGCTGCCTCGATGCTCTGCTTCCTCTCACTGCAGCAGGGAGGGTTGGGGAACAAACCCTGTCTTCAATGTGTGTCGCGCCCCCGAGGTGCATGTAGAAGTTTCTACGCTCCAGCTGACATGAACAGTAGCCATCCCTGAATGTTAGCATTGGACCAGGGCATTTGTACACTGGAAGGGGCACTTAGTTCTCTGACACTTTAAATAATCCCTTAGTATATAATGGTACGTGATTGGATGAGGGAGGGGGATGGGCTAATTCAAAGAGAAAGTAGGAAGAGCAAGCCAGGAAGACATGAATAAACAATATACAGTTGTTTCTGGGTGGTGGGGTTATCACTGATTGTAATATTATCTTTCATAGATCCTCAAACCTGTATTACTGTAACCCAAAAAATATTAAAACTCATAAAATAATTAGAATTTTCTAACACTTCTACCTTACTTTTCTCCTATAATTATTAAGTATTTGATTTTCTACTTATAGATCTTATAGTTTTGGTAATTCTTTTCCTAGAAAATAATTTGTTTCATAGAACTTTCAAATGGGTAAGGTTGTTTGCATTATTTCAGTTATTGTCAGTTCATCTATATTCTAGCTCTCTCTCTATCTCTGTCTCTCAGTACTGGAGACTGAACATGTGAACCTAGGGCCTTCATTCTGAGCTACATTCATTCAGCTACGTTCTGAGCCTTTTTTATTTTTTAATGTCTCTTTCTGTTGTTTTTGTTTGTTCCTTTGAGACAAGGTTTGCTACACAATTCAGGCCAGCATTGAAGGCGTTGAACTTGCTGTGTACCCCAGGGTGGCCTCAGACTCTCAATAATTTTCCTGCTCAGCATCTCAAGTGCTGGGATCATGGGCATGTGCCACCATGCCCAGGTGACTTCTCTTAATGTTAAAGCTTCTCTCTTCTTCTGCCTTTTCCTCCTCCTCCCCTTTCTCTCCCCTCCCCTTCTTCTCCTTCTCCTTCTCCTTTTCTTCTCTTTTAGACAGGGTCTTGCTTTGTAGTTCAGGCTGCCCTTGGGCTCACTATGGCCTCGAACTCATGACAATCCTCCTGCCTTTGCCTCCCGAGTGCTGGGATTAAATGCGTGAGCCACCATGTCTAGTTTAAGCCTTTTCTTAACCCAAGTTTTTCGTCAAGATTTTTTTTTTTTTTTTTTTTTT